>VYZS01060416.1:3133-17008 GCA_013400695.1 Neodrepanis coruscans
CCACAGGACAGGCAATTTGAAAGCAAAATTCCTGATCCCACTGCATCGCAACCCTGCACTGAAGAAGCTTCCTCTAACAGGAGGAGGATAATTCAATCTTTATTGATTCAGTCTTCACGACCCCTGCCTTGCCTGCTAACAGAGTTGCATGTCAGTATTACTGAACTCAACAGGAATACCGAGTTCGAAATTGCAGTTAACTCATTAATAATTGTTGCAAAGAAACAGCCTGAGTTCTCACAATTCTGACTTTAAAATTGTTTGTTAGAAACATACTTGGTGCAGAGTTCAAACTAATTATAAAGCAATATATGCCTCTTGCAAAAGCATTTTTAATTTAAACCTGATTAAAGTCTTTCTTCATATCTCTACAGCAGAAGTATTAATATGGTCTTTTCTTGTAGTCATGCATTTTATTACAATTTTAGAATATTCTCCTTCTCTAAGATCTGTTAAGATATGGTAGGAAATAATTATGCTCCAGAAAAAGGATGATGATGACACACACAGGGAAATAAGTTTAATGAACTGGAATTCATCAAAATAAAGTTGATGAAGTCCTAATTAGTCAGAATTTGTAGTCACAAGGACGTACTAAGACAAAGAGGACATGTAATACTGCAAGATTTGCACATTACCGTGGAAAGAAAAGCAAAGTACTACAGAAACAAGCCAGAAGACTGCAAGATAAAAATCTGTGGACTTGATGTACAAGAATTGTTGTTTCAAACTCTATTAATGATCCCACACATGGAAAGCAGTTACCAGGCAATGTAAAAATATTCAATCACTCACAACCCCAGAAGCCTCAAGTTGAACTACTGACTGTATTCAACGCCAAAGAGAGACAACTGTACATTTAGAATCACAGAACTGTTTAGGTTAGAAAAGCCTCTCCAGGTCATCACATCCAACCATAGCCCAGCACTGCAAAGTCCACCACTGTATCAAGTGCCATGTCTGCAAGTTCTTTAAATAATACTAGGGATTCTAACTCCACCACTTCCCTGGGCCCATTCCACCGCTTGACAATCCTCAGTGAAAAAATTCCCAATATCTAACCTAAACCCCTCCAGATGCAATTTGAGGCCATATCCACCTATTATGTCACTCAGGCCCCACCTTGCTACAACCTCCTTTCAGGTAGCTGTGGAGAGCAGTAAGGTGCCCTCCTGAGCCTCCTTTTCTCCAACCCCAGACCCCTCAGCCGCTCTTTGTAGGACTTACTCTCCAGACCCTTCACCAGCTCTGTTGGCCTTCTCTAGAAACTCTCCAGCACCTCAAGGTCTTTTCTGCAGCGATGGGTGCTAAACTGAGCACAGAATTAAAGATGTGGCCTCACCAGTGCAGAGAACAGTGGTACAATCATTGCCCTGGTCCTGCAGGGCACAGTATTTCTGATACAAGGCAGGATCTCCTTGGCTTTTTTTGGCCACATGGGCACAGTGCTATGTCTTGTTCAGCCGCTGTTGACCAGAATCCCCCGGTCCTTTTCTGATAAGCAGCTCTCCAGCCAATCCTCCCCCAGCCTGGGGGAGGGTAGAACTGCCTGGGGTTGTTTTGACCCAAGGGCAGACCCCGCCACTTGGCCTTCTTAACTTGTACCATGGCCTCAGCTCATTGATCCAGCACTTGGCTTAGTTGAATCTCATTCCATTGGCCTTGTCCCATCAATCCAGCCAGTCCTTTTCTGTTTACAAACAACAGGTCCAACAGCGTGTCCTCCTTTGTTGGCATCCTGACCAGCTGTGTAAGGACATTATGTTCCACACACTCCACAAGTCTCCTGGACTGTTTCCTCTCCACAGTGTTCAATTTCAGCAGGCAACTGATAAGTTATGTCACTCACAAGAACTAAGGCTTTCAACTGTGAGACTTCTCCCAGCTGCCCATAGAATATTTCATCTGCCTCTTCTTACTACTTCACAAGTCTGCATTCACCTGAATAAACTGGTCTCTCTTGGAATATGCAAAGTGAATTTTACAATCTGCTGTCACCAACCAGCTTATTTCTTGCAGAACAGAGCTCCAGGATTCTCCTAAGTCATTTTAGGCCTAGGCAAAAACCCTGAAACTGAACTAAAGCACAGTTACAGCCAAGAATTCAGATCACAAAGCCAAAACCTCATCTTAAGACACCTAGATGAATTGCTGCTCTGTCACCAGATAAACTTCGTGGTACAAGTATTGAAGCCCGGACTAAAGAAAGAGATTGGGGCAAGAAATAATTCTCCTCTAAAGTGGCAGAGAGCCAGCTTCAAGAGAGCAAGCAAAATGAAAGTCTCTTGGTATTCTAACTAAGGGGGAAGTCCTCATGCAGAGATCAAAGAAAGGGCCTCCATGCTCAGCAACAGAATGGTGTTCAGAACAGCATTCAGAACAGTATGCCCCTTACCTTGAACTTAAAAAAAAAAACGAAAAAATAAGAACCGTTAACACTTAATGTTTTACTGCCATCACAAGACTGAAAATAAGACTCTTATATTTGGGAGATGAAGGTCTTTCTGTTTTAACTATTATTGCTGAATCAATAACTGACAGCTTTTACAGATTATTTCTTACACACTCTTTCTCCAATATTTATTATCTACAGTGCACCTACATTAAACTATGTAATACACTTCTTCACACACCTTGAAAAAGTGCTACATATTGGTGACAATCAAATTTGATGAGATTTCTAATTAGAGCTCAAACTGATGATAACCAGTATATGTCAGCAAGTTTATCAGAAAACCCAATACTATGTGCTCCTTTTGACAAGGGACAGACAGTATGAGAATTCTGCAAGTAGAGTCAAATCTTCCCATGTTTTCTCTTGTCCTTTCAATCCCTTTGGATGCAGTTTGACAGTTGATTTAAGACTTACCAATCCAATAAGTTTGTTGCTTTGTTTGCTTTTTTAAAGGCATGTTTTATTTTTACCAGGATCAGTAAAATGGTCTGTCTCACTTTGTAGCATAGGATCATTGTAACTACTGATTTTCAAAAGCAGTAAGTGGTAAGGGTAGAAGAACAGAACAGAACACTGGCAGTCATTAGTTAAACTGCATTAAATACTCTTAACAGTTTGTAGTACCACATGATTTAATTGTGCAGTTAATAGCTATTCTAAATTGCAAAATGACTAAAAAGTTCAGAACCCTGGGAGAATAAAGTGATTGAAAACTGAGACTACCAGCATTCCAGGCTAGGACTTGCAAATAAGAGTCTGTGCATTCCCCAGCTATTAAATTTATTCACAGCACAGAAGTGTGTATTTTAGTGTGAAAGAATACGCATTAGTTCTTTTTTATATCATTCCAGACATACAGTTTAGAGACATCTTCAGCTTAAATGAAGAAACTGACAGATAACAAATTCCATTAGCATGTTTTTAAAGTCCCTAGGTAAATGAGCTAACATTTAACTGAGATTTTGCTTGAAGTTACATTTATTATGGCATAAAAACTGAGAACATGACTTCCATTTAGGATAAAACATATTACGTGAATGCTACAATTACCTCCAAACAGAGCTTCACCCATCCACAACCTGAGTTTAAACAGAGCTTCAACAAAGTCCAAAGCACAAACACCTTATATTTCCCTACTGTACCAGCCTTAACTCCATTTTGTATTCAAAAACTGATTCAAATATTTGTATTCCCAGGCTAGGTATAACTGATTTTGAAGTTATAGTCAGTTTCTCTCCTCGAATTCATAAGGAAATACACTCACAGCTTTTTTTCAATGCCTGCAGCAAACCTTTGGCAGGTAAGATTTTAGTTATCTGCCAGAGCCCTCTCTAATATTTCTAAGAACCGTTCTCAGCAGAGTTTTGGATAAGCTGTAAGCTAGGTTTTGAAGTCAAGAAGAGTTTTGGGACTATCCACTAGTCGGTGAATCTGACTGCAACACCAACACTGCCTTAGCACACCAAAATCAGTAATCACTTGCTGTATCATGAACAATCCTAAATATCCTAGAACAAGAAAAATGGTACACAATGTATAGAACAGTTTTCTACTTAAAACATTAATATCTGAGATAGATCTGAAACTTTGATGTTATTTGTGAACATGCCTACCTAAATCCTTCCATGTACTTCACTGATAGGCTTCAGAACACCAGAACAGACCTATCTTTGTTCTATTAGAACAAACCAGTAATTGCTAAAAAAGCCAAGGAGATGAGCTGTGAGAAGTTTCTGACAAATGACAGCAGACTTCAACAATCCCACTTGTTAACAGCCATATTCTAGTAGAAATATCCACTCTCTTTGAATACGAAGTCTTTGAATACGATTCAGGTTTGTCAGTATAGGTAAAGCTTGACAGAGTAATTGTTGGTGGTCTAAAAAAAAGCAGAATCTCACACAATAAAAACGTTTGAGAAATTAAAGTGTAACCAAAATAATTTGCAGCCTGCCTGGAGAGAGGCGTTAGAAGGCACAAGCAAAGTTTGACACAAGTTTGCCTTACTAAGCCAAAAGGAGTTGAAGAGCCAAATATAATGGGACCAGATCATCCACTCCATAAATAATGGTTTCCTTTCAAGTACTAAGCAGCCATCAAAACATACTCTTTTAAAGAAAGATGCAATCATAAGCAGTTGTGTGATAAGTCTTGTGCTACTGTGAATGGGCTGATGGGAATCTAGCAATGATCACACGACATACTCCGATGGCCTGTGAAAGTATGGGAGCATTCCAAGTGCCTAAGCGTAAGGATCTAGTGACACTCCCTAAAGATGAAAGATATGTGCATGGATCTGGCAGATCCTGAAGGTATAGAGCCTACAGGAGATCCATTACAACTGAAGACTAGGAAGCCATCTAGTATCTTTTTGAACAACACTGTAGCCTCAGATAAATCACAGAATTAGCACATCCCAGACTCCATAAAGGTTAAAAGCTTCAGATACTTATCCTTCTGTAGGACAAAATTAATCAAGTAAATAATCAAACTATTTTCCTGTTTAAAAACAGATATTGAAACATTTTACTGGTACACTGGAACAAAACATTTTTTAGCACAAACTCCTGACATTCTTGTGTGCAGAGCCATTGGAAAAGAATGGGCTGGGCATAAGAAGACAGGTGGGAAACAAACTGGGTCACAGTACCAGTATGCACGTTCCAGAAATGGTTACAAACTGTAGCTATTCCTTAATAGACAGAAAGCAGATGTCTTTGCTGTCACCAAACCAGAACAGCATATTCTGTGTGATCTCAGACACAATGCATTTACAGTTTTTGGCAACCAAGTTATTTAAAATTGAATGAGAATCACAGAAACTTAATTCATCACTTCTACCTCAGAATATAAAAAGATGCAGGTAATCAAGTACTGGTCTGGAATATGACTTATCAGGAAAGAATTTGTAAGGAGGCTTTCTGAAGAAACATGCAGTCATAGGACCTCCAGAATGCAATGGGAAGGTAGTGCACTACAGTCTATATTATTTATATAAAATATCTATACAAAATTATCACACTATCAAAAACTGCATTCTACCACTCCTCCAATGACCAGACCCGTTGCTCCTATGCAAACAAAAACTACATATACATTTTCAGTTTAGTGAAGTACTGTGGAATTTTTAGAAAATAACAGACACCTGCACAACCCAGCTTTCTGATGAGAAAGTATGCAGTAAGGTTCTGTGAGAAAGTATGCAATAAGGTATGCAAGGACAATTAGACCCTGGTACAAGAAAGAGAAAAGCTAAACAGGAAAAGAAAACAAGTCCAGAGGATGCAGGTGGAACAGACCAACCACAGCTTGCAGCGTGATGAAGAGTGTGTGACCAATTAAAACATATAGACAGTGTATGCACAAGTTTAGCTAACCAATGATAACAGAGTAAGAAGTGTGTGCCAATGATAATAGAGTAAGAAGTGTGTGAACAGCTAAAAACTGTGTAAAATGAGTCTGATGCTTTTGGTAAATGGCTTCCCTTGATCATACTGGTCATGGCATGATGACCCTGAAACCTCTGCAGTGAGGCATAATGAAATTAAGAAACAATAAAGACTGCATAATGATATTACTCTGATTTGTTTATATATTATGATTTTTATTTCAATTATAACCACAGTCTGTTCACTATCACTCAGATAAGAGAGGTCAGAAAAAAACGTGAGGTTTTGGCTGTATTTGTAGAACTTTGCAGACTTGAAGTCATTGAAACAGACGTGGACTCTACAGTGCCCTCTTCCAAGGACCACTCTTCAGATTACCCTTCTATTCAAAATAGTTGTGATGGAATTGTACTGAAAACGTAATATATTAATGCAGTTACATAGAAGATATTACATAACTACAATGGAAATTGGTACTTTAGTTTTGAGTTTCTGATAAAGGATTTGCACAAAATTTTATCTGTGTGTTTAAAAAGTTTATATAAAGAAATAAACATGCGTTCAGTTAATAAAAGTTGAAGCATTAATGGAAATGGTAGTTGCAACAAACCATATTTGGGTCACACTGTAAATTGTATTTTCTGATTCTAACCCTCAGCCTATAACCTTCATATGGGGCTAACAGCCACATGATGTTGAAAATCAATTTATTTTTTCAAATGCAAACATCTTTCAGGAAATTATACAATCTGAAAAAGGATTCACAATTTGACTGCCACTGAAATTTCCTACCAGCCTTTCTGTAATTCCATGGCCAATACAGTCTCAGCAACCCTTTAATAAAAAAACCAAAGAAGTACAAGAAAGAGGCAGGTTGAGAATCCATTATCTAAAAAATGGGCTAAGAAGTGTTCAAATAAGAAAACTTCTCCCTGCCTTTCTGCCTCTGCTGCATTCATAGACGGAGAGCTTTTTTGTATTTTCAGGGTATTGACCAAAGCAAGGGCATTTTCACACAAAAGGCATTGCACTCAGGAATAATCATTTTCCCACAGACTTCATCCCCCTGGGTTACACAAGTTCAATGGTGGTCTTGGGCTCAATTAATCCCCTTGCTAAAAAGACTTCAAATTTTAACACCAGGTTGTTTCAAGGAGGTTCAATGGTTGAGGGAAAGGAGGAGTCCAACTTATAGAGCTATATTTCATAAAGGTTCAAGACGTAGATGTGGCAATGGTTTCATGGTCTAAAGATCAGTTACACAGTCCCATGACTTAAGTAATTGGGAGTTTAGTATCATCTGAGCCCAAATGATCTCATGACAATCATGAGATCCATTACTTGTGAAAAAGCATGTGACAAAAGTCAAAGATCCAAGAAATAAAATTCAAATTAAGTGAAGTTACCAACAGCATCTATTTTTTTGTCTTTCAGACAGTAGCTTTAGTTCCAGTTCAGTTCCAACAAACAGTACAAAATCCTCAAGTACCTTCCTGGTACTCTGAGCAGTTTACAGACTATGATGTTGTAACATCCCTATACACAGCTATCTCAGGCATCTTTGAGACATTATTCAGTAAAAGGACTTGTATCCCAAGTAAGCTTACCTTGTGATATTAGCCTCTGGAGCTGCATGTTTCATACCCAGCAAAATATTTCCACATTTCTTTAGAAAAGTTAAATTTTAATGTGGCTAAAGAATCCACAGTAAAATTCTACTGGTTTGAAGAGATTTTATACACAATTCAAAAAAGCTTCTAATTTGTAAATATAGCGAGCTTTGATACCTAAGCTACACAAAAGAACTAAGCAACTAAGACACCTACTCAAGTTTGAGTGGCAGGTAAAATTTAAGGTTACAGCATTTTCACCAGTATCATTCTTAACTTAGCTTCTGGCATATATAAAAGTTACATGATAAAAAATACATAAATCAAGTTTCACTTGTAGTTTACTAATAATATTCTCATGTATACAAAACTCTGTACAACCCCAGTGAAGACGTACACGTTTATTTCATTCCAAAAAAAGCTCCACAATTCCCCCATACAGTACAAGTATGTAAACTCATTTATTACGTGAAAGACTCTTCAAACCCTTCAATCCAGCCTTAAAGTGGCTTTTAAAAACTCAATCAATAACACAGTTCTTAAATACAAACTCAAAATGGTAATGAAATAAAAGAATTAACAAAAAATAAAAAATAAATTAAAAAACTCACACAAGAACCAAAACAAGCAAAATGCTCTTTAGAAAGCCCGTATTCATAAAAGTTTTATACTACAGCTTTGAGACTAGTGCTTTGCACAGGTGGAAGTATGGGTTTGAGGTCCACTGAACATTAAATTTTTCCTAATATATCACAATTACAGTAACATCTGTGCTAAGTAACTTCATAGCAAACTAACGTGAAAGCTGAAGAAGTGTTCATTCTTGTTTCTCTAAGAAGCAGCAATTAAAGTCTAGGACTGGTGTCTAAAAATAGGGTCTAATACTTAAATACACTGCAGCAATGAACATCTTTCTGCAGCCAAATGCTCAAAATGCAAACAATGCCCAATTACTGTTGTAACAAAGTCTTTTGACATTTGCAGTGAGAATTAAAACAATCCACTATGATTTTTAGATAACTTCCGTTTATTCAAAACAGTTTCATTCTCCTCAAAACAGACATGAGGCATAAAACAGCTTTCTCTTTCTTACCACAAAAAAACCCTTCCTTCCAACAGCTTAAGGAAAAGGCACGATAATGACAGAGCAAGGACAGAGTTAAGAACATGAAAAATATTTAAAGCATAAGAAGAGAGGAAGAAAGTACAAGGGAGAACATGGAGGGATAAATTAAACACTGCAAAATAAAATTAAGAAGGAGCAAAGGTGAAGGGATTAATTAAAGGAAAACTACACCATTTGCTTCCAGCTAAAATTTTATTTCTCTCAAGTCCAAAAATTAAAGTGGAATTTGGAACTTTTATTCAGATGTTTGCTTAAGTGCTTGAGCTGTTCTTCAGGGTTTTGATGATGGTTAAGGTTCAATACCTGAAGAAGAAGTACAAGCCATCAAGATATCAAGAACATATGAAACAACTGCCAAGCAAGAGTCCTCTTCCACAGGGTTGCACAATAAGTGAACCATGAAGAAAAACAGCTTATTGTTATTTACTTCGGGACTGCAACCAAAAAAGGGGTACTACATGCTCTGGAATTGCTAATCAACACCTCTCATGAATTATAGATAAGGTATGGAGGAACAGATCTTCAGCCTGTACAAAACTGCAATTGTTCACAGTGTTCCTCCTTTTGTAGTGTTCTGAGTATACACTCTAGTTACATCAAATCATGTACAATTATTCTTTAAATCAACTCAGCTTCCTTCTCTCTGGGAAAAAAATGGATGCTTTTAGTAAATACATTAATAGAGAATATTTCCCATACATGCAGATCCATATATTTAATTTTCATGTAGCTTCATGACTGTTTACAGCTACGAAAATGTTTATACAATATTTAAACCATATTTGGACTACAGCCTGTTATGGGGTGAAACCAAGTTCCTGAAGTTAAAACCTGTTTTCCCTTTTTCCTGTTTTTTCCCCTCTCTTCTGGGGAATGGGGAGGGGGTTTTGGGGAGTTTTGAGGGTTTTTAGGGGCTCTTAGGAGGGAAGGGGGAAGAGGGGTGTCCTAAACCTTGCCCTTTGTCTCTTTATAAAGTGGGATGGATGGGTTACAGACGGCACAGCGCCGTGGCTGCAGTGCTGCCCCGGATCACGGTGGCAGCAAGTACCACCACGGGGATGGGAGCAGCCCGGCTCGCAGCCACCGGCACTGAGCTGGAGAGCCGCCCCGTGCCGCGCGTTCACCCCGCAGCTACTGCGAGGGGTGCCCACAGGGGCCGGCGGAGGCAACTGCCGCCTCCAGCACTGTTCGGTGTACGTGGGCGCAGCTCTGCGGCAGCGCTGCAACCACAGGGAGCCCAGCACAGTGCTGCCCCGGAATGCCAGCGGTGGCAGCGCGGCGCAGCAACCATGGGAGGCCCAGCACAGTGCTGCCCCAGGTGCTGGAAGTGGTGAGGCATTGCCACTGCCAGCGTTTGCCCCATGGCTGCTGCAGGCAGCGGGAGCACCCGTTGCTTCCCCTCCCTATCGATGCCATGGCGCGTCAGGTGCAGGGCCAGCCCGGAGTGCCAGCGGCAGCAGAAAAGCCACCGAACACCAGCAGATTTTCGGCTCAGCTGCTCCCGGTGCTGCGCGCATGCACAGTGGGTTTCCCGTGTGCATGGAACGCGGCACTGAACAGCAAGTGTCAGCGGCCCTCGCAGTGGGGGGGAACCACCCTGCTGCAAATGGCTGCTGCTAGCACAGGTTGAGGGCAGCCCAGCAGCAGTGCTCGGGGCCCACAGGGGACCCCATGGTGCCCATGGGTGGCCCCCATTTCCCCTCGGGCCCCGGCCACATGGCAGAGCACTGCCATGTTGCCCCATGGTGAGATCTCGCGGTGGGTGGTTCCCGGGCGATGGTTACGCAACCCGGAGGCGACCTGCGCCTGGGAGGGACTCCGAGATCGCACGGGATTGGCTCCCCATAAAAGCGCAATCCCATAGGCCATCTTTCTCTTTCAGAATTCATTGGTTGGTGGAGTACCATCCCTGCTCATCTTTGCTCCAGCGGTGCGAGCAGCATTGTGACTCCACTGGCAGCGGCAAGGGCTGAAGACCACATCGTTCCATCAGCTGTCGTAGGGGAGGGTCTCCCTGGGTTCCTTTAATTTTCCTGGTTTTCACGGAAACCTTGGCAAGGACCCAGTGCCATCCTGGCTTCCTCCCTCACACCAGCAGCCTGCCTTGGAAGAGCTTAATTTGTCTGTCTTTGCATTTTCATTGTAGGGTTTTTTTCTGTGTGTGTGTAATAAAACTGTTGGTTTTGTTCTTGGTTTTCTATTGGGTTTTCTCTTGTCACTATTACACCCCTCTAGAGTGTCCAAACCAGGACATGCCCTAGCTCTAGATGTTAGTTAGGAGACTCAAATTTTCTAAACACATTACTTGAAATCTTCAACAAATGCTGACTGTGATTGGCTGTTTGGTAGGTGGAAGTTTGCTATCCTCACCAGACAGTCTGCCATACTCATCTAAACATCATCAATGGACATTAAATTCCGCATTACAGCATTTTTTCTCCTTCATTCTAATGCCTAGGCAGGTAAATGAGCTGAAAGCATCTTAAAACATCTGTTAATTCAGTTTAGTGGTACTCTCACATTAATAACTGGTGATATATTCTTATGATAAAGGACATGTCTCTATAATTCAGGCCTAAGTTACCCCCAGTCTTCTTGTCTGGCACTTTTCTAACCACAAACTAGAACAAACCTGTGCTTACACAGTCAGAATGATCCAAACAATTGGAACTTTTTTTTTCGCCATGGTCCTTTACAATCTGCCATAAACAATCAAGAATTCTACCCAATACTACAAACAGAAGCGTACAGGCTCAGACTCAGGACTCAAGAGTCTATAAAGCTTTCTCAGAGCTTTCTCAGAGGTCTTCCTCATAGGTCATCCTCAAACAGTGGAAAAATTAATAGAAGTTTACTTTTACAAGGAAGCTAGGGAAGCTTATTTTGCAACTCTTCTAATTATCCAGAGAAAATCCTGGCACAATAATGAAAAGGCCACACAAGTTACTAGAGAATAATATCCTATAGAAAGACATCCAGAATAGAATTCGTGAATACTTAGGTATCCAGGAAGGTCTCAAAGTAATCTAACACAGCATTCACTTCATATTGCTCACAATTTTATACTGTAGCATTCAAATGGCCAAAATTAAAGCTTTGGGGGCTCATGGGATGATGGGGATCTGCAACATCTGATATTTAAATTAAAAAGGATTACTGGTTAGAGAGTTGATATTCAGGTTTCTATAAAAATATTTCTGCTTCCTTCCAATAAACTTTTAATCTCTGTAAGTCAACAAATTAGAGATAAAAACATTTCAACAACTTATTTTTAACAGATGGCTAGAATGCCTCTTATTCTATATATAAATAATAAAAAGAACCTCATCCAGAGTCAAGAAACTAAGACTACACCACTGAACAGACTATATGGAAACTATATGGATATTCATGGGAAGTCTGGGGTTGCTTTCTTAATTTGAGTTGGTACAGATGACCTAGAGAACTTGCCTACACAGATTCTATTCACTGTTGCTATCTCACTGCAAGTCTGTCATGGGACTAACAGAAACCACAGCAATACATTTTGCTGCAAAGACAAATGGCATTTTTATCTGCAGACTATACTTCTCTTATGCCAGCAGTAAATATTTAGCAGCCACAGAGCAAAACAAAACAGGAAATTAATGTGCCTGAAATTTAATCCTCACTTCAGTTTTTCTTCTGCTGGGTTAGTTCTTTTATCCAGACTGTCTTACAAATATTAAGACTATCATAGAAGAGAGGGAGAAGATACAGTAAAAGTAGAAAGACAATTAACACTCCCTTTCAGTTGCAGAAGAGGTTGTTATACAGAGATCATGAAAATAGACTTAGATTATAACCATAATGACTTGAATGTTTTCTTTAAAATTTCAAGTAATCAACTTCCCACCACCAACCTGAGGTAATTTTTTTTACAAATCTTTTGTTACAAAAAGGTTTTTCTCATCTTATTAAGTAGTGCACACAACAGGAAAAATAAAACTGAAGTGACAGTAAAATTTCTCGCTAGTCCATTTTATGCCTCAAATGCTTCACTAAATACTTTCTGATAAGTGCATCTGATATTAAACATTAACCCCACATTATACATATCTAAAAGAACATGGCTGGAGAATATTGTGCTATGCCAAAAAGAGAAACAGCAACTGAATCTAGACTGCCCCAATTCAAATAGAGGATGGGTATGCTAAGATTGGAAGAAATAAATACTGTAACACATACCTTCATTGTAAATTTAGTCTTTTAAATTTAACCTTTTGCTCTTATCAGGCAAATCAGGGTCAAGTAAATCTACTGATCTATGTGGTTTTCTTGTGTGGAAGCTGAAAGTGAGATGACTGGTTTTGATTTCTTGGAAATAAAATTCTCTGGCCTCACAATCTTTTAGGGCAGCAGAAAAAATAAAATAAAAAAATCAGTACAACTATCATCTGAAATAACTACAAAGAAAACTCACTGAGGTCTATGGTGGACTGTAAACGATATGTTAATTAAGTAACAGATGATCCATGATGATTAATTTTATCCTAAAAGATTGAGTGCTTTTCTGTATATTTCTTAAATCTGTATCTATGTCTCCTTACTCATCCTCTTGTTGCAGGACAGCATAATAAAACTAGATTCTCTACTGAGAATCTGAGAGTCAGAGAACAAAAGAAAGGTATCCATGCTGATTCATTATTAAATGAATGATATACATACGCAATACTTTTAAACTATTTTAGCTTGTTTCATTTTACCTCTTCAGTAAAAGGGGGCTATCACACTGAATACACCTTTCCCTTCTGCTCTCAACCTCTCAGCAGATGCTTTAGAAGTTTCATTAAGCTCTCCTGCAGTAAATCAGCAGAACTGATTCAGGATGCTCATTACACTGTTAGCAAGTTCTACCCACCTTAACTGGGTGCTTGAAGCTTTATCATTCACAATTACATTTCACTCAGTTTGCACCCCAACACAGGAAATAACAACAATAAAACAAACAAATTTTTAAGGCAGTATTAGATGCTGCTGAGCTGACTTAAGTAGCCAATAGACACTGAATTCTATCACATGTAACCATGACCTTTATGGAATACACTAAGAATTAATAACTAAGTGATACAAAGAAAACACTGCAAGAGGAGGAAACATTTTTAAAAGCATTTAACAAAAGACAAAAGATCATAGAACAGTTGAGGTCAGAAGGGCCCTCAATATTTTATCAGAGCTATCAATCACATTAAATATTTTCAGTCTGTTTCTTCCTGTAATTTACTGAAAGCTGGGTTACTTTCCACAATTCATGGGTTTGGGTATATACACATTCAA
>VYZS01060424.1:0-20554 GCA_013400695.1 Neodrepanis coruscans
AATAAGCCTACAGCATCTCCCAAAAGGAGGTCTTGAAACAAACCACTATTGCTGAAATTTCTGTGGATCATCGATATCCCACCCCACAGACACAGGTTCTGCTCCCTGCTCCCTGCAGGCTGTGGGGCCTGCAGCTCCAATTTGCACTGCTGCAATAAGAGGAAGACCCTCAATCTCTTACCCCATAGCATTTCCCTCTGCATCTCTGATCCTGGCCAAAGAGCCACCACAGAACAGGCAGGGAGGCAGGAAAGAAGGGACAATGGCCCTTCCACAGACTGGCCCAGTGCAGCCCTGGGTAACAGGATGGGACACCTTGTGGGGGCCATGCAGGGCCATGCTCCTGCATTCAGCATTGTAAAGTCCCAGGTACTGGATGGGCAAACTGAGCTCTGCCCTCCTGAGCTGCCAGTGATATTAAAGCCAGCTCTGAGCTAGAGCCAGAAAAGGAAAACAGTCTTAAAAGTCCATCTTCTGGGAAAAGTATCCTTGGGCCCCATACCAGGGCCAGAGGGGATTTACACTGTCCCTTTGGTCCTTAAACGTGCAGTCTCCATGTCAGCGAGCAGAGGAGCCTCATCACAGTCCTGCACAGCTCCAGGAAAGCATCACTGAGGAAGGACCACACCTTTGATGGGCCTCTCTGGGCCTCTGGGCAGAGGAACATCACTCCTGAGCTTTAGTCTTATTTTTTCTGCTTCCATATTTTGGACAAGCGGAACTTGTTCTTTTTTCTCTCTGGCTCCTGGCTTTCAAGAGATCCATCTGCAGGAGAGGGAGCACACACAGAACAAGTTGAGACCCACAGCCCCAGTGCCCTGCAGTGCTGATCTGTAAGACTAAAAAAGGCCCTTACCCAACCTCTGGATCATGTCTGCCAACATCTGGTCCTCCTCTAACTCTCTGTAATGGAACAGCATGCTATTAGAAAATTTTGCTATGTTCATGACTGGGCTGTAAAAACCATGCAAAGACTGCTTATTCCTCCAGTCAGAAATGACCAGCCTCCACAGAATACCCTGAGAAAGATGCAAGGAGAAAAAACAACAGCCATAGTCCTAGACATTAGCATATTGCCTCTGCTTCCCTTGAAAGCAAGAGCCTGTGTGGGGATTTCCAGACCTTCTCCCAATTGGCCTCTGAATCATCCAAGTTCATGGAGTGATGAATCACCACCACACCCAAGAAAATGAATGAAGGTTGAGAGACCAGTAGCCTAGGCTGCTGCTGTGGAGGTGCTCATTTTAATGGGGACAAGAAGGTTGCTATCACCACCTTGGGCCTGAGCATTACTAGAATCCAGGAGCTGGAGCTGGTGCCCTGAGGTCAGGAAATGGAGGCTGCTCTGAGCATCAGGAGGCACAAATCCAGATACTTGACACATCAGTCTTCCTTTGGACTTGGGAAGGATCCAGCTCTTGGCTACAGTTGTTCTTCCACTTGCTGCAGCAAACATATTCCTGGCTTCATGTTCCCAGAGCCTTCCTGCAGCTCCCTGCATCCAGCCTCCTCATCTCAAGCCTCTCCCTCTCTTCCCCCACATTCCACATTTTCACAGCCCTTGTTATCACAGCAGCTTTAGCTTGAGAAAGTCCTGAACATGGCTGTGGTCCCAATCTCTTTCCAACAGCTGCCAAGGATGCAAACACAGCAGCATTTAGGGCAAGATGGTTGGTGACAGGTGACCACCCACTTCTTATGGAGCAGAATTCTGGACTACAGCCAGTCACTCACCTCTACAGCCTGGGCAGCAGTGGAAATATAATGAAAATCATCCCTACTGTTGGCTCATTGCCCATCATCTGAGGGCCCTCACCTGAGTCTGTCCTCATCCAGGCACTCCACAATATTATTCCGATCATTGACTGTGTTTAGGTACAACTCCAGCAGCTCCTTCTCCCGCTCTTTCTCTCTGGGTGTCTTCAGTTCCTCTGCACAAGACAAGAGAAGCCCATCTCGCAGCTACAGGTAGTACCTCCCCACTGTGCCTCCTGCCTCCACCCTGCTCCAGCAAGTCTCATTTTATTATCCGCATGCTCTGGGCAAATCCTACATCCCCTCACAAAGCAGAGGTGGGTTGGATGTTACAGGGAGTCTGCACCTGACAGCTCAACAGTACAGTCAGGAGTTACCCCACAAGTGCAAGTGCAATCTCTGGCACTGACATTCAGACCTGAAAGGACATCCCAGGACTGGCACACAAAGTGGAGGCTCCACACAGCCTCCCAGTGTGGACAGCCCTTACCTGTCTTGCTCATGAGGCGTCGCAGCTCTGTCTCAATATTCCACTGCTGCTCCTCCAGCTCCTGCTGCTTCATCCTGGAAGGAATGACAGAAGCAATGAGTTCCTGCCCTGCCATGCCCCAGGGCTGGACCCTTCTCATATCATGCTAAAGCCTCGTCTCTGCATTGCCCAACGCCTGGGCAGGGGCTGGTGTATTGGGAGAAATCTTCCTCCATCATATTTGTGAAGTTTCTCTCCCCACATCCTCAACCCTCCTTATCCCACCAACTGGCACATTATTTTTTTGGGCTGCCACATTTCCTCTCCTTTGCTGCTCGCAGGTGAAGTGCACTAGCAGAATTTTGGGTGAATTTCTCGTCGTACTCACTTGTACATCAGCTCTGATTCCTGTCTGAGCAGCAGCTGTTTCTCATGGATCAGTTTGAACCAATCCACCATAAAGGCATCCTCAGACTCATCTGCAAAGGAAACAAAGGGCAAGACTCCAGAAGCTGCAGCAGTTCAGCTCCCTTGGCTCAAACACACAATCTCTTGAGGGAGAGCCTAGGATGAGTTATATGAGCCACAGGGAACCTCAAGTGAAAACAAGTGATCTTTGAAACTTCTGTGTCCAAGGGTGCAGGTCACTCCCTACAGATTCAAAGAAGGTGTTAACAGATACTCTGCTACAGGACACCCAGTTCATCTTTCCTGTGGCTGTCTCAACTCTGCCCTTCTGTGTGAACCCACTGTGAAATCAGAACCAGCCATGATGGCCAGCCTGGCTTGGGATCCAAAAGCCAGATCAAGTTGCCCTCCACTCCCAAAACTCTCTGATCCTCAACCCAATTAACACAAGACCTTGCTCAAACCATAGATTATGAAACAGCCAGAGAAGGTTCAAAATTCCCAGGAGTTTATCTTTCTATACCAGGTACCTCTAGCAACCTGATATCTCACATGTAGCCTGAGCTGCTGGAAATGGAGCCAAGAGTGCCCAGGGGTAGGACATGAGCCTCACATCTCCCCACCATAACACAGCTGGCTCATGATCTCCTTTACCTCCCTCGCAGGCACGCAGCTTCTTCTCCAGATCCACTCCTTTCAATTCCAGCTCATCCAGCTGCTTCTCAATGTCACGCACCTTCTCCTGGATTTTCTCCTCAGGGATGTAGTCTGGGTGCAGCTAGGAAAGTAAATGTAGGACCAAACACAGCTCAGTGCCCTCAGACTGCCCACTGAGGTCACAGCTCCAACAGAGACAGGAAAGGGCATAAGGAGCCTTGCTGCAGAGCCATGGCCTGGAAGAGCCAAGCCAGCAGAGTTGCAGAGCTGGCTGCTCACAACAGAGTGGTGACAGTACTGCAATACATTTGTTGTGAGTGGTAACTCTACCCACACCTGTCAGTCCACAGACATTTTCCTTCCTTTGTTGGGGGACACAATGTCTACCATAATTTTGTTTGGCTCTGTCTGATTCCAACCTCTATTGTAACCCTTTCACAGGAGTCTCTCCATCTTGTCTCTGCCTTGGAGCCTTTCACCCTTTCCCTGCAAATCCAGATAAACCCTCCCAATAAGACAAACTTAGATATATCTGAGCAATCCCGGATAATAAACAACCCCAGCCTGCCCCCCTTCACCTGGTTTCCAGCCATACCTTGGTTGGGGACACCACTTGAGGCTCATATTTGCTTTTTGGAGCAGGGAGTTTAACTAGAACGGAGAAAAAAAATTAAAACAAAGCACGTCACAAAAACCCTTAAATAATTTTATTGTGTGGGACAGCTCCTTTATCACTAGAGCACAATAGGTCCCAGCCACCTAACAGAGGTACAGATGACATAAATGTATCAGCATGCCTAACCAAGGTAAGAGATGTGTCCTCACACCCTGATTCACTCCTTGTGGCTTGTCACTCAGATACCCCCCAGTCACAGGGTGCTGTTTTCATCCCCAGGGTATAAGCAGTCACCTAATTCAGGTTTGACTGTGGAACTTCCACCCAAAAACATTCATTTCCATGTCCACTCACTATTTTATTAAAAGCCAAAGATATTTATTGTGGTGAAACCTACCCCTTATTAAGCTTCCAAAGCATAGCATGGAAAGACAAGGTTACTGTCATAGGAAACACCAAGATACACTTAAAAATGTCCCTCAAGTGATCTTTTACAAAGAAGTATCAGTACATAGTGATGAAACAAAGATGGCCTAGGGTATCTCAGTGTAGGTCTCAGGAAACTAAGGTTCAATTCTTCCCACAAAACACTTCCTAGGTGAGAAGTCTCTTAAGCCCCACTACACAGCATTATTTAGGCCCTGGACACTTGTTAAAATCAATCCTTAAGCAATGTCTATTTGTTCCATTGTGCCTCAGCTTCCTCTACCCAACCGTGCTGCAAGGATAACTACAGGAGAGTGTGAGGTATCCAGATACCCGAGGGGCTGAGATGGATAATTACCACAGAGAGAGAACAGAGGTGTACGTGGATGATGTGATAAGGAAGGAAAACTCCAGTATCAAAAGAGCATGGCTGTATGAAAGGCAGCAGCAATGCAGGCTAAGTACATACAAGGAGAAAGACAGGACAGACAGACTAGGGAAGTCTCATGAGAGTCTCTGGCAATTGAAAAAGAGCTCAAGGACAGCTCTCCAATTGCCCGGCCCTTGCTTTACTCTGCTTTCTAGGAAGAGTACAAAAGGAGAAGATGCTGGATGTGGCAATCAGCTGTATTGTCCCTGCACTGCTGGCCTCCCTCAGGGATCTCTTCCCTCTGGACAATGCTGGTTCGCTGTCCTGTACACTACCTGTGACTCCCACTTCCAAAGGTTACTCCAAGAGGGAGCTGGCCTGCCATGAGCCATCTGCCTGAGCAACAATCTCCTCTTCCAGCTCAGCCCTGCATCTCCAGGCTTCTTCCAAGAGACCTCTGTAGCACCTCCAACCAAGGCAGAAAGCTGCACCAGTGATCATGAGAAGGCCAAGGCCACTGGAGGGGAAGATCCAGTAAAATGATACTCTCTGACCAGCACAGGGTCTGATATCCCCTGATATCCTCAAGTTCTGCCCTGACAGACACAGGACGGGCTGGCTTTTTGCCAGCAAACTGGAAGTAGGACAGTTGGCAAGAAAACCCTGGAGCCTCCTTTCTCAAGAGAAAACACTACCTATGCCAAAGAAAACAAATGATCTACAGAAATGCTCATCATCCACAGCCCCACACAAACACCATGACTAAGGGCAGAAACAGTAGCTGACTGTCCACAGTGTCTCTCTGAGTGCTGAGGTAAAAAACCTACACAGAGGAGCAACAGACTGTCCTTAATCCACAGTCTGCCCAGTGACAGCAGCAGGAAACCAAGCCTTTCAGATGACTTGGACTTGGACACACATGAAAAGTAGGGGGAGACTGCTGGGAAAGTTTCCCAGAGTGGCACTCCCCACTGGCAATCACTAAGCTTTAGAAAGATGAGTATGAATTTGGCCTCCCTTGTCTTATCAGCTCACTTCCTGGGATACACTAATGCTGAACATTGTGGCTGAATCTGAGGAAAAAGAAGATGGAAAGTCTTGTGAAAATGAAGCACAATAAACTTTTAAAAAAGACTACACAACTGGTGTTTGAATGCTTCATAGATGTCAGAGATGCTGATACGGACAATGCTGGAACCAGATTACAAATACTAAAGCATGAGGCCACTGAGCCACTGGGACCATCCAGCTTGCTCTGAGACAAAGATCAGGGGCAGGGCTGAGCCTCACTGTGAGGATCTTCTACTCCAGACAGATAGGACAGAGCTAAATGGGGTAAGGAAAGGGGAGACAAAGCAGCTGAGCAAACAGGACAGCAGCAAACATCGGGTTAGTTCCAGAAAATTTCATTAGCATTGTAGTGGGATATGACGGAGCAAAGACAAATGAGTAGTGGAAGAAATGGACAAAGTAAAGCTGTGGTTGAACAAGTAGGAGGAAGAAACTGGATTAAGAGTAGAGACAAACTGGTCAGAACTGGTCAGAACATCTTTGAAAGTCCAAGAAATATCAGCCTTGGCTCCTGATACTGTGGGTCCTGCCAGCTGGAGTCTCTGGCTGACAGTTCTCTGCATTCCTTTTATTTCCCAAAGCCACTCAACTGAAGAGGAACAGAAATATCAACTAGGTCCCAGTTCCCCAAATTAGGATAGTCCTCTTCATAGCACTGAGTCTAAAGAATGACAGGGCAGTGACCTTGACAAATCCCTGTTTTCATTTCTTCCTTTCCCACTGAATTGTCTGGCCTTGCTGCTTCCTGCTTAGGCCAAGCTGGCTAATAAAAAATTAATTACTTGGATTTTCCCCTCATGACAACAACCACTGAATTAGCCACAGAAAACTTGGGGACACATCTCCCCTGCTGACCAATCAGGCTGTTCCCTGACAGTGCAGAGGAGAGTGTGCCTTTAAGTAAGCAGAAGAGACCTTACATGTAGCAGTGCTTGTCTTCAACTGGTTGCCATCTTCATCCTTCTTGGCAGAGCTCCCAGGATCTTCCCAGTCTTGCTTTGAATTCTGACAGCTCTTGACAAGATCTGAGCTGGGCTTTAACAGCTTCTTCTTCACAAGTCCACCAGAGGAAGCTGGATTAAGAAGAACAGAGAGGTTTTGGGTAGGAAATTTCAACTCTCATCTCATAAAAATGCCTTTATTGCCCAGTATTTTTGGCATTCACCACTAGCCAACTGCATTTCCAGTCCTAGTTCTCCTCTCTTGATGATAATGAAGGGCTTAAGCCCAAAGTAAACAGGAAAAAAAACACTGATTACAAGGCCAGTGTAAGAGAAGGGGAGAATAAACAGTTGGGAACCATCATCAAGATTTCTCACCATTACACAGTCATGCAAGAGAAAGTGAAATCTTGCTGGCTATCTCACAGAATAAGGGCACCCTGTGGAGACTGAGTCCCTCTCCTTAGGGTAGGATGGCTCTCCAAACAAAGATACCATAGGGCCAAAGTAGGTGCAGAGAGCAAAGATCCCTGAAAGCAATGCACAATATTCACCAATATATTCCTCACACATGCCTTGCAGCACTAATGCCTGTCCCCTGCCTGATTAGCAAAATGAAGGCAAAGCTTTTATCCTTCATACCAGAGTCCTGCTTTGCTGGTGGGACAACTAACGGACTTGGCTTTATCTCCTTGTGTGCTGGGCTCCCTGTTCCCACCTGGGAGTTATCAGTAGGTTTCTTAGAGCCACCTTGGTCTCTGCAAAGAAGAAAGACAAAGGTAGGAGTTCTGGACTTCCTGGGCTGGATCTCCATCTGGAAAATGTCACACTTCTCTAATCAGAGTCCAGAAATTTGAAATATGCTTTCCCTTCCCAGAAATGGAAGCCTTTGTCTTTTCCATCAATTGCTGAAAACAGAAGCACTAAAACACAGGAGCTCTTCTCTCCTATGTGCACACAGACCTGTAGCAACAAACAGGTGCAAGCACAAGCATCCCCATCACTTGTCATGGAGACCCACCAGGTCCAAGACACTCACTTGCTGGCTACAGGCTTCAGCCGAGATCTCCAGTCTGCCGGGCTCTCAGACTTGTCTTCACCAACATTTGTGCTTCCTGAAGAAAGGAACGTAGCAAGATAACATCAGATCCAATAAAAAGAAACAAGCCAGATTTGAGTCTCAGGAGAATCTTAGGAGATAAGCCATGCACTGGGGCAGATATTAAGATGTTGCTGCACCAAAGCAGCACCAGCTCAGCAAGTTTAACATGGACAGATTCAGATATAATAGTAGTAAATAATCTTGGTGGTGTTCTGTCCCTTTCAGATCAAATGTTTTAAAACCTATGCAGCTACAGAAACACAGCCAGAGACTAAATGAACAGGCATGTTCAACAGCAATACAACACAAAATAGCTCAGATCTCAGAGACCAAAGGTTGGGACAGGAAGAGGGAGAGACAAAAACACCCACAAAGAAGACAGGCCACCTGGAAGTGCTTGAGACACTGGGAACCCCTAGATTATCATCCCTTGACCCACTGCTACATTACCATGGTAGAAACTGTTCAGAACAGACAAGGAGGCTGTGTGAGCCCCAACTACAATCAAAAAACCATCGCAAAGTTCTGGCAAGGTCTCCCATCTAGGAAAGTCTACCTAAACCTCTGAAAGCCACAATGATCCCAATGTTTGATGACAGCAAGTACAATTTTAAATACCTGGAGATCCTCAGAGTAATAAACTCACCATGGTAGAGGGAGCAACTGTACAGGGTTAAGTGGAGGTGTAGAGCCCCACAACTCAGAAAACCCTTATGTGGTGGCACAGACAGAAAGTACAGGAGTCATGGACACATTTGCTGTACTAGTCCAAGAAGAAAGCAGAAACTTGGCATGTTAAATCCAGGCAGAGCTGTGTGTGAATGACTCATCCTCACCTTTGATGTCTTTTGACTCTGGTTTGTGCACAGAGTCAACAGGTTTGCTGGCTGCCTGGCTCTTGGGCAGAGGGACTGTAATTTTTTCCTGCTTTGGTGCTGTGTACCCTGTTTTGCTGGACTGTGCTTTTGGAGCTGGACTCTCAGAACTGGGGGGAGAAAACTTGCCACTGCAAAAAAGAAAAACCTAGTGAGTCTTTTTGAAAGGACAGATCTTTTTACTGGCCTCCTCCATTCCAAAGAGCTGTATGTACACCTTTACATGCCTTTTAATCTGAGCCACAAAAGCAGTCAGGAAAAAGGGAAGATACAGGGACTTCTCCAAATTATCCCAAGGAACAGCTTAGCAACAAAAAGGGCATGAGGAAAAGTGCTTACCTGCTGGATACTGAGAAGCCAGTGGAACTGAGTCCTCCTGGCCTGTTTGGAGAAATGTTTGATCCAGCCAGAGCCTGAATAATATGGTTACGTGCCTGATCCTTCTCAGCATTCACTCGACTGACCTCAGCACTGGTTTTTGCAGGAGCAGTTTTAGCAGGACCATGAGAAGACTGGACTTGTTTTTGAGTATCCAAAGTTTTATTGCTGGAGGACTCCAACGACCGAAAAAAATTTTCCCGGGCTTGTTGTGTTTTTGTTGTGGAGGTTGTCCAAAGAGACCCTGCTGAGGTACCCTCATGGTGATCTGCTTTATTCCCCAACAAGGTACTCTTGCAGTCATCTGATTTATTTACAGCTGAAGAGGACCATAGAGTATTTACACTTTTGAAGCCAGAGCTTCCAGAAGATGAAACAGATGGCTTGGTTGAATTAGTGAGGCCTTCCTGGCTGGGTTTCTTCAACACCTGCTCTGGTTTTTTGGGTTCTGCTGCTTTCTGGAATGCCCTGGCAGCAGCAGGGGCTGGTGTACTCTCAGGTTTGTTCCCAGTGCTGTGGAGACCAGAGATCTGGACATTGTCTGGCTGCTGGTGTCTGGTACAGATGAACGTACCGGGCTCAGGCCCAGCTTTGTAGCTTCCAGGAAGAAGCAAGTTCCAACACTGCCTGCACCTGTGGATATAAAAGTATCAGAAAACATCTTCCACAGCCCTAGGAGGCCACTGACACACAGCTGAGAGTACAGGCACAACTCCACCACCAGCACAGGGAGGGTGAAGGTACCACAGTGGCAGCGAGCAGGTACCAAAACACGAGCTTTTGATGGTGCGGCCTGAAGTAGGAAAGGTGTGGATGAAAACAGACCTGTGCAGAGAGTTTTCCTTATGCACAGGTCAAGAGCAAGCCCAGGTTGCCTCCACTCTGAAAAAAATGTCCTACACCACTATGCCCAGTCCCAAAGGAACCAGGCTGCCCCTCTGCAACCCCCAGGGCAGAAGAGCTTTGAAGAGCTGCTGTACCTGAAGCAGTTCCTGTGATAGAGCTTCCCATCGACCAAGTAGCGCTGCACCAGGTGCACATGTTTCCCACACACCCCACAGCTGCTGCTGGGGACATTCCCACTCTCTGCCAGGACCCTTTTCTGTGGGGAGAAGCAGTGGGTGAGCAGGCAGCACCATAGCCCCATGCAGAGCTACAAATCTCCCAGGCAGACATGAGTTTGGCATGCACAGAGGACAGAGAAGTGATATCCAGAAAATCCCTGCTCCCTCTAACCCCTTGATCATACAAAGTGGAAGAGCCCTCAAAAGGAGAGTCTGGGGAATATATTCCCACAAAGCCAGAGGACCAGGATGTCCCCTCTGCCTGTAGGAAACCAAAGTGCAAAGGTACCTGATTTAAATTAGCTGGGAAAGGGCTTCCCTTCTACTGCCCTGTTTTCATGCCTACTCTGTTTTGAAACTGTTTCCAAGAATTGAATCAATGTTTTCTACCAAAATAATACATCCTGTTAAAAATCTCCAACCCCAGTATCTAGGAACAGCATATCCACACCCTAAGACACCCAAGTACTGTTCACCACTGGATGAATCCCAGCTGACTGATGGGATTTCAATGACTCCCATCTTAATCTGTGCAGTAAACAGAACTCTGGATGAAATTCCTCATAGTGAGCAGTAAAGTCTAAGTCCTTATCACTAGAAGCCTTGAACTAGCCTAATACCCTATGTCTCACTAAACATATTTAAACTATAAAGAACACCCAACACCACATTTCTTACTGTGGTAACTGGAGAGGTTTCCTTTGGCTTGGCTGTGGCTGGTGGGTGGGCAGGAGGCAGTTTTGGTGGCACTGGCTTAGGAGGCTCTGAAACAGTTTTCTTCCCAGGATGCTGCTCCGGAGGTTCAGAGGAAGGACGCTTGATTCCAGCCATGCCTCCAACTGGCAGAAGGGAAGAAGGGTAGAAGGAAAGATTTTAAGGGAACATAAGGAAAACTCATGGGTTTAGGATTAATTCACAAAATAAGAATATCCAGAGGTGCCTGATGTATAACATGCAAAGCACACAAGGAGACACAAGCTTCCTTCATGAGCAGTCCTGTACTGGAGTGAGGGCCAAGAGGCAACAAGTGAATCGTAACAACATTCAGCTGAAATTGCTGATTTTTCTTTTCTTAGGGAATTTCATGAAGAGGAATTAAAAAGTAGAAAAATACCAATTGCTGTCCACCAATGCAGTGAATAAAACCTTGGGTTTTCAATTCCAACCCGCGGTTCAGCCGGAACTGATGACAACTGAAACAGGCCCTGCTGTCAGGTGTAATGGCTGAGAAACTAAAGCACAAAGGGTTTCTTCATTTCTTCTGAACTTTCACTGCCACAGGTGTCCACTCCACATCCCAGCTGGGACTCTCATGGAGCAAACTGGTTTGTTGAACGCAAAAATGACCACTAAAAATTGGTAATTTTTGACTTGGAGGTGCCATAGAGATGCCAATGTGGAAACCAGAACTTGCCACAAACAGCCTGCAAATTCTCAATTGTCTTTTCTTTGCAGATGAAATAAAACCCCCCAAAATTCACTACAAGTGGAGAAAAGAGAATCTGCAACACACTTCACTCAAGCAAGGAATGATGTCCTGTGGCCTGGGGAGTGCAGGGAGACTTCCCTGGGAAATAAGGCTTCATGCAAAGTTTTTACATACAGGACCCCCTGACTGTCTCACAGGGATGTTATTTTTGCACCATTTCCTATTCTGAATGAGATGTCTCTGTGTTCCTCGTGGGATATTTGAGACACAGCTCCACTTTAAGAGCGACCAATTAAACGGCCACTCGTCTGAAAAGAGATTATACCCTTCTCAGTAAACACAGAGAGAGTCTGGGCAGGGAGCAGAGAGGGAGCCCAGTTCCCAGCAGTCTTCCCTCAAGAAAGCCAACTATCCAAATAAACACCCAGGGTTCCTACCACAGTGATCAGGGACTGGTGACAGCCAACCCAATAAACAGTTCAGACTCAAGCTGCCCCCTCACTTCCCACTTGTGCCATGCACTAAATTCCCAAATCCCAGCACAAAAATGGGTGGCTTCAGCTCTACTCTTCTGCACAACCTCAGTGAAGCATTATCTGCCTCCCCTCTGTGTCCTCCTGTGTCCTGCTTATTTCATGGTCCTGCTGAAACCCATTCCAAGGGCACGACTGTGATTCTATGACTCTGCTCGGTGTCAGAGGGCACATTCCAGGCTGGGCTCATTTTCAGACACACACATTCACCCCAGCAATAGGAATGCAACCAAAGTGTTTTGTGGGACACTAGAGAGTATAAAAATGTGCTGTGCTTGAAGACATGATAGGGGGGAGGGGGCAAAGACCCTAACATGACCCAGATTCTCACCACTTTGCACAAACACTTTGGAATTTGTTTGACTTCAATTAGAATGCTTTTAAAACAAGAAATAAAAAATGGAGAGGGGAGAGGGAAGAGGCTGTAGAGGGAGAAAAAAAGCATGCTTAAATGTGTTAAGAGGTGGAGAAAAGGGAAGAGTTTAGACATTAAAGGCAACTCTGAGAGAATTGTGCTTTCTTTCCAAGATGTAGGACATTTTCAATACATATCTCTCCATTTAGAGTCACCTTAACCAGTTAAGTCATTCATGTCCCACTTTCTAATGTTTCCTCTGGAGAAACGTGTGAAATTGGTTTATCATATTATTTCATTTTGTATGAGATTGAAGCCAAATATAAACCAAGACTACAATAATGCTCCTGTGAGCCCAGATAAACTCTCTAGTATGTGAATATAATGCCTTGGCAGCTCTGTGGCCTGTCTTACGTTTGACAGAATTACTATCACAATTATGCCAGTTAAGGTGATAATTTTCTTCCCCTTCCTTCCATCAGTACTGCTGTGCTGTACAAGCCCTACCATTGATGCTGTTCCATTGGCACAGCCCCACAGACAAGCTCAGCCTTGTTTGATTCGATGTTCTCACCAGCCTTCAGGTGTGACAAAGACTGGACCAGGGGTGGAGGGGCTCCAGAAAGGAAAACTGAAGTGGGGACCATGGAGAGGAACCCGTCTGGCTGGACCATAAGAATTTTTATATTGTATTTTAAATTTTAAGGCAGTAGTTTCAAAGACAAGACATGGACCTGTACCCTTCCAAAAGCACTGGTGAAACTGTAGGCTGGTGTGCAGAGTTCATATCCCCCACTGAAATAGTTCTTTTACTAAAAAGGCCCCTGTGCAATCTATTTTGCGTTTCCAAGCTTGTTAGGAGGCAAGGGAAAGCATGAAATGAAGCCCTGATCCTTCCCACCCCTCCAGGGAATATGGTACTTACTAGGAGACCGTCCATGGAAGTAGTTATAATACTGGGAGACATAGGTGAGGATGCTCAGCCTGTCTGGTACCCTCAGAGCAACCATATCCTCTGCATCCAGCAAGGCTGGGATCCCCAGCTCCTCCTCTGCCACTCGAAATGCCTGGAGAAGGAAGGAAGGGAAAAAAAAAAAAAAGTGGTCTTGTCCAGCCTAGGCAGCAGAGCTGCTTCTCATCAGAAGTAAAAAACTGCACTGTAAAGAACCCCACTCAATAACTCTACTGGGGAACAGCTGCATCAGTTTAACTCCTACATCCCACTACAGGAACCAACGGAGTCGTGGCTTCCAGCCACCACGTTGAGAAATCCAGGCAGGGAGCCAAAAATCTGGCCTGGCAAGCTGGCCATAGCTCACTGCTCAGGAACTCACCTGGGCTTCCCCTGCACTTCCTCCAGCCTGCCTCTGTCTGAAGTGCACAGCTGCAGAGAGACAGGCCTGGCAGAAGGGGATGTGTCAGTCCAGGCTGGCAGACTCGTTTCCAGGCTTCCAGCCCAACCTGGAGCACTCCCCGATTAACGGTGGGCTGGTAGGTGCTTGCAGGCAGCTTTCATCTCTGAGTGCTGTGCAAATGTTAAAGCTTTCTGCCTCCTACTGTCTGCTCTTCCCCATCTGAAAATGGGAAATCTTGGGCTGCAGGAGGGACCCCTTCTCTCCCAGAACAGAAAGAGGGAAGGGAGGTGTAATGCAGAAGAATTCCTGATACCTACCCCCCTTCCAGCTTAACTGTTTCCATGCTGCCTAACATATTTGGGCAAATAGCCCTCTTTGTGATGGTCTCTGCTTTGAATCTGCAGGATCAAACTCATGCAAAGAAGGCAAAAGCTATTTTCTTTTGCCTCTGAACAAGAGCCTCTATTAGAGGACCAAAAAGAAATTGCAACATCAATGAAGCAACTTTGCCCTCACTCAACTCAGTTGGCTTTCACTAAGTACTTTCTCCAGCCCTGTTCCTTTCCAGCTTATAGGAAAAAATTCTTTCCCACCCTCTTTGGAGCATGGCCTTTGAAATGCCAACACAGCAAAGCAAAACAGAATTTGCAGGCCCAGAGCAGCAAGGAAGGCTACTGTTGAAGCCCATAGTGAAAGGGTTAACAAAAGACTTGAATATATTAAAACCCTCCACATCTGACCTTTGGCATGGACACACACAGTGTTGGTGTACGAGCCAACCATTGCTGCTTAGAAGAAACAAACAGCCACTATTTTTCAGCAAGATAATTACCATTTTTTTCCATTGGGTATCCCAGTAAAAATGTAAAAGAGCTGACATTAAAAGTGCTTTCAGCAAGTTGCCTCTGGCTGTGTCATCCCAGCTGCCAGCCCAGCATGGCACTTGCCTGTCTTGCAAACTGGTATTTAATATATTCTTTGGACTGTTCCCTATTCACTGGCTGCACAACTGGTTTGACCAGTGGAATTTTCTTGCTGGACATTCCCTGTGTGCAGTCTAGTGGGAACACAGGTCATGCCACCTCCTGCCACACTGTGCCATGGGTCAGACCAGTGCAACAGGCACTGAACAAGTGTGAGGGGCTGCCTGAAGCACAAAGAGGAGGGTGTTCTATGCACACAATTAGTTTGGCCACAGCCAGGTGAGCAATGCAGAGGGCAGCACTAGGATGTGGTTTCCTCTGTGCCTACAGCATCCTTGTGTTCCTGGGAGCTGCTCTTGCCTGGAGATCCAACAGGATCACTCCCTAACAGGGCTCAGTTGCCCTTCTCAGCCTGCCCAGGCTGGCCTTTAAAGAAGCAACACCTTGTTTCTGCATTATGTTTTTCCTCAGTGAAGCTCCAAGTGCTTTCCCAGGGAGGGAAGTGCCACTGCTGCCTCATCTATGCAAAATGGGAAAGTGATATGCTGGAGGCCACTTGAGCCAGCCCAAGTTCCCTCTTACACAGACTCTATCTGCTACACTACACCACCATTCACCAGCACTGAAAGAACTGGATCCAAGGCCTCTACAATGTATTTTTGTATTTTTGAAAATACAAATTTTCAAATGAAAATTATGTATTTTTGAAATCTCTAGCAAAAAAATATGCCATCAAGTGAAACTTTTCTAGGGCTTAGGGTTGTTTTTCTGTCACTTGAGAAGTGACACACTATTCCTTGGCAGAAGACCTTATATGGCAAATTGCAGCTCAAACCAGCCTTTTTCACTTGCATAATACAACCCCTGAAAAGAAGTTTTTGAAGGGTGAGGCATCACGGAGGTTCTGAACAATAGCAGAGGAATAGCCCTGGGAGAAATCACACCCACTCCTATCTCAAGTGCAGACAGAGCAAGAAAGTGTAGGAGCCAGGATGGAGAGCAGTCTGACAGCAGAGGCCAGTCCAGGAGCCCACAGGGAAATGAAGGGTCAATCCCAGTGATGGCAGAGCCAAGGCAGTGGGATACCAGCAGTGAAAGGACAACACAGACAAGTCATCCTACAGCAGGTGGAATAAGGAAAAGAGAGCAACATAAAGGACATAAAAGAAACTAAGAAAGGGGGAGGAGAGGGGGACATAGACTGTGACAAAGGAGGAGAGAAGCTCTTTATGAGAGGCACAAAGAAGCTTTTCATTAATAAAAGCAGTGGAGGCAGCTTGTACAGCTCATTTCCCAGAGACAAGCAGAGCTGCTGGCAGAGCAGAGACCATCAGCCCAGCTGCAGAAGGAGCTTCACAGAACTCCAACCAGGACTCTTGTCCATGGCAAGGAGGCCCCAATGTCTGCCCAGTACCAAAACCCCAGGGCAAAGCACATGGTCTGAATCTCACCTTGAGGAGAGGAACAGTCAGGGCCGAACCCCAGAGTGGGACTAACTGCTTACATGCTGCAGCACCAGCTCAGGAAAGAGGATCCATCACAGGCATTGTGGACATGGCCAGGGATGAAGGGGAGCAGAAGCTAAGGAGCTCTGAAGGGCAAGTTTAGCTCTCCCAGCAGCAAGAACCACCTTCACCTCAGCTCACAGCACCAGAGGATGTAACTCCTCCAGCTCAGACAAGAATAAGCTGCCATGGTTCGTTCACATCTCAAGCTCCTGCCAAGCAGCCATGAAGTTGTGTGGAGTGATGCCAAGGAAAGAGAAGCATTATAATCTACTTGTGATGGGGAGAGAGAGAGAGAGAGAGAGAGGAAAATCTTTCCTTGGATTACTAAGCCCATGCTTGAATCCAGTACAGGAAGAGGTCGGCCTGCCTAACTTCTACTTCTTTCAAGAAGAGAACATGATAAAGTCCAATGCCATGCCAGAGTGAAGTTTCCAGGCAGGATCAGATTTTAGGATGTCTCCTTGATCCTCTGCACCAGGAAGGAACAGAAGGGGAGGGAGATTCCCTAAGCTTCCCCTTCCACACCAGTTACCTCCCAGCTCTTGCTCCATCCCTCAGAAGCACCACACACTCAACAAGTCCATGTTTTGACCTCTAGGATCTCTGTCTGAGTTACTTCTGCCACAGGACACACTGGACATAGTGATCACTGTACCACCAGTGAAGAAGTGTGGACAGTCTGAGGGTGATTTCAAGCAGCCAACCAGCCTAGACACTGCTGTTCAAATGAGAAGGTTGGAGGGTGCAGAGTAAGGCAAAGAATTTGAATACAGCACACTTGGCACAGTGTGTCTACAGGGTTTCTGTTGCTAAATCACATGAGCAAGGTGCCAGGTCATAGACTAGACCAAAAGTAAATATTAGAAGTTACTTACCAACTTGTTGTTCTCGTACACATTTTCTTTACTGAGGGAATCAAAGTTTCTGAAACAAAGAAAGAAAGTAAGAAAGAAAAAAAGAGAAAAATTTCAGGCTGGTGATGTAGAGCAAGCTGCTTCACTTTCAGTTTCTCAAACCTCTCTGAGCCTCACTGGCTCAGAAGACAGAGCACCCCATCCCACCCTAGGACACCTCCAGAGAGAGAATTGTGGCAGATCCCATCCAAGAGTCGCAGACCTGCTGTACCTCCCAGGACAGGGATGTGCAGCAGGCACAGCCATCTGCCNTTCAGGCTGGTGATGTAGAGCAAGCTGCTTCACTTTCAGTTTCTCAAACCTCTCTGAGCCTCACTGGCTCAGAAGACAGAGCACCCCATCCCACCCTAGGACACCTCCAGAGAGAGAATTGTGGCAGATCCCATCCAAGACAGTCACAGACCTGCTGTACCTCCCAGGGCAGGGATGTGCAGCAGGCACAGCCATCTGCCCACAGGCAGCATAAGACAATTTTGGCACATCTGCCCTTGCAGCACTGACTCCCATAGCTGCCTGTGGACAGGACATGATGATGCCAGAATATCCCAGGCAGATTGAGTTTTTTTTCTGAAAAAAACAGGAGCAACCTCTAACTTTTGGGGTGGTTTCTGTTCCCCAAAAAGCCTTGCTTCTCTCCCACCTTAAAAAGATACATCAATGCCTGCTGGCCAGGTTTTATCCCTCTCTAGCTGAAAGTACTTTCCAGTCATATCCTGTTTTGAAAGTTGTCTCCACACAGAGAGACCTCACCCTCAAGGAGGTCTCTCACGGATCCCTCACATGGTGCAAGCATCACACGTTTCCCCAACACACACATATCCTCTGGTCTCAGGAGCTCCTGGATCCAGCAGCACACCAGTTCTGCTTTCAAATCCTCTTTTCTCCTCTGTCAGAGCTCTACAAAATAAGCACCAGGAATCTGCCTGGGAAATAAGTCTGCACACACCACTATAATGTGGCTGGTAACACCAAAGTTGTCAGTAGAAATCTTACTCTGCTTTCCCTAGGGCTATTCCTTTTGATTTGATAATAACTGAATATACAGTAACTGAAAAGGAAGAAACAATTACTGTTCACAAGTTGCAAGCCAAATTCAACAATTCCTTTCTGCTGCCCCAGATACCATCTCCTTCTTCCCCTCTCCCCAGGTTTGCTCTTCCCATCTCTGGTCCAACACAGATGCCACTGTCTCTGCACTGTGCTATGAGCTCAGAACCTGGGACCTGGTAGGACAAAAGCATGGAGAACAATGAGCTTGTGCTACTGAAAGTAGAGCCACAACACAGTGTGCTTCCCTCACCCATAGCAGAGCATGCCCCTTGCTTATGAAACAGCCACAATCAGCTTTGTTTTAAACTGACTGCCACTTGCTGAATTGTGGATACAAAACTGGCTGTTGGCTGGCAGCCCTGCTTTCCAACACTGCTTCCTTCTGCCCAGGCAAGCAGGCAGGGTCAATTCCCTTCAGATAACCCCGTTTCACTTTACAATCCTTGTGTCTGCTGGCACTGAGCTGAGTGAGAGGCTGATACCTGAGAGGAAACTCTCGCTGATAAACAGAAAGGGCTTCAGCACCAACTTTGCATATTTGCATGTTGTGCCTTTATATCTGAGGTGGAGCTACCCTGTGAGCCAGTCCCTCACCTGTGAGAGGAGCCAGGGTGACAGTGTGAAAGGCAGGGCAAAGCTGGCTTACAGCAGCCTATTCATGAGGCAAACACATGATCTGTATCGCAGCAGGGGAACTTTTTCCACCACTTGTAACAGCAAGGAGCAAGCCAGGTCCTTTATCTACTTAGTATAGAAAGAGAAGCATCACATCATAAATGAGAAAGGCACCTTAAATAGGTTTGGTCATCATACCACAGCTTATGCCTCCTCCCTGCTTCCCACATCTGGTATTGCTATTTGGGATAAGGAGAGAAAGAATGACAGATAAGACCCAAAGGTCAAACTCCCCCAAGGAGCTTCTAAAGACAAGGCACATCCCACCTCTAAATCATAGCCTCTTTCCTGTGCAAAATCAAAGGTAACTGCAGAGGTTTTTCCTCAAACAGTGCTCCTGCCCAGAGATTTCCCTTCCATGAGACAATGGATTAAAAAGAGCAAGAAAAATAATCATGAGCCAAAAAAGTTTCAGTGAAACAATAGATATGATCATCCTGATTGAGTCAGGCGAGAAAAATGGCTTTTTTTAAGAGCCAGCTAAAGGAAGTGATTGCAGCTCTCTGCCCTACTCCCAGTTCTGCTCCCAAATAGTCCCTGTGGAAGGGAAATGCAAGAAAACACCTGCAAGAGCAAAGGGGAGCTCCTGCTTCCTTGGTCATGCTGACATGTGAGACATAACACACTGGAGTTACTATTTACTGTGAGTCAGTGGCCTCCAGCCACACTGAATGCTGTTTGCTGTGGTGGTGTGTGCACTTCCTGGCACGAAGCAGACCAAAAAATCCCAGTCTTTTCATGGTGAATGCCCCAAATCCCCTTCTATTCCTCAAAAGAGAGTGCAAACAACCAGGTTATTTGGTCTTTTCAAGAGTCTTCTGATCTCTCAGCATCACTCCTTCCATGGCTATTCAGGTGAACTGCTTACAGGTAATATTTTCTAGGAAATTGATCTTGCTGGTGCATCTCCAATCTTTGAATATCAAACCTGTCTGGACCAATGGAATCCTAAGAAAGTAAAGCTAATACAAACAGAGAAGTAGGAGTTCTCCACTGAGAAAACACAGGCAACTGAATTAATTGGAAGAGGTGAAAAATATGAATGTGACCCAAGAGAGGGCCTCCAGTGTTGCAAACAAATCAGAGTGGATTGCACTAGCACAGGAATAAAAATGAAGTTTTTAGCTCTCAAAAAAACCCCTTTCCTTCCTTTAGCAAAAGAAGTGGCCGAGCATTTTCATGCCCTCACAGCCTGCCCCATTCAAATCTCTGTGACCACCCACTGCTCCAGCTGCACAGACCCAGTGCTTGCAAACACACCACAGTCCTCTGCAAGCACATGTGCTTCCACAGGAGGAATCTCTGCTACTGCAAGCACTAACTTGATTGGAAACTTGACCTTGGAGCAGACAGAAAAAAAAAATAAATCCCAGAGCTATGAAAGCACCAAAAAAGTTTCTGTTTCTTGGCACTTCTGTGCTATTTTCTCCACAGACAATGAGATATGTGCAGTCAAAAGGATCACTGAAAAAAGAGTGAGGTACTCTTTGCCAGCTCACAGTCCTTGGACAGGGTGTTCAAATCCAGCCTGCTCTGCTGGGAACAGGACCTTTCAGCTGTGCTCTTTCTAGAGATGCAAACACTTGGGAAGATGGGACATGACTGGGAATCTAAGGTGGAAGGTGGCTCCCTCCCACACCCCTGCTCATCCTGCTCTTAGGGATGCTGCTCCACACTGCC
>VYZS01060429.1:0-16684 GCA_013400695.1 Neodrepanis coruscans
CCGAGGCCTGACGGCAACAGTATTGCAACTAATACATTTGTTTTTAAAGAATGCTCTTCATATAACAAACATTTTAGTGATTTTTTTCCTTCTCTGGGTTAACATTGCTAAAAGGGTATTAGCAGATTACAGCTAGAAAAAAAAGAGAAAAGAAATGGCTGATTGTAAACACCTATCTACTACACAGCAAGAGAATGCACACAGTTGCTGTCTTTGGAAAGTAGTTCTTTACATTTCCATGGTGAAATGTTCTCAAAATTTAATGAAAGTTGGGTCACTAACAAGAGAAATATTTTTTCCAAATGAAGACCTGAGGCAGAGAAAACTATTCTGATGGCTCCTGTAACTATCAGAGTGTTTTGCTTTCTATATTCTAAATGGTTACATATAGAGAAGAACTAGATTAAGATATTTAAAACTACTATACAAGGCAAGAAGTAGCAACATATTGTTTGAAGTGGGCCTGATGTGCAAGGTTTGAAGCAATTGCCCTTTTACCACTAACTTAATAAATTTTGGAAAATATAGTAAAAGTAAATGGTTCCTCTTGGCTTCTTTTTTGAGCAAATACATAGAAGGACACCAAGGTTTGAAAACAAATATTAAAAAACATGGCTTGAATCTTCATGCATAAATGTGTGAACCTGAATGTATGGGAGAAAAGGTAATTAATTAAAAGATACAGTTATTACTGTATCTATAATCACTCAGTTTGGTTATGATAGTCTAACTGAACCAGGCTAGAAACTCTAAGACTTCAATGTGAGCTGAAGTTCTATTTCAAATTTCTATTTATGTTCTGAGCTACCAAGTACCAGATTTTATTCTTGAGTTAGTTTCTACTGATGTAATTTCTTGATTGTATTAACAGACCTAAAATGCAGTTTTGTGTTTCTTAATTTTTCAAGAGGAGTTTAGTTTACTGAAGTTTTCAGTAACTTACTGGTCTCTCAACACAGAAAGAGAAAAATATTTAAGAAGTATGTATACTTTTCAATCTGAAATATTTTACAGAAAAGTAAGGCATACTTTCTTACACAAAAGAACAAAAAAGGAAAGAATGTAGATTCAAATGCAGCTTTTGTTCCAGCATATCTTTATGCTTTAAAGTTACTTTTAGCCCAAATATGATTTGGTTGCTAATATCTAAGTGATAAAAATTGTACAAGTTGTATTGCTTTTATGGCTTAGGGCCTTGCTTTAAAGAAGGAAAAATTTCTTTCTATGTGCCTTGTAAAATTTATACAAAAACTCTACTTATCACTGCATCAAAAAAAAAAAATCATTTTCAATGCACCAGACAGTACAAGGTACCAAACAGTTCACCCTCCTTTATTTTACATACAGTTTTATGATACCAAAGGAAATAATCTATCAAAGTTTAATCCCTTTAAATATCAAACACCCAGTATGCAGGCCCTAGAGTGGAAATGGGTGCACAATTGCCATCATCATGGAATCAGAAACTTTCATAACTAAAAATATAGGCAGTTCTACTTGGATGTAGAAGACCATGAAGGAAAAAGAGAACCTGTTTTTTGCACAGACTGCAAAAAACCTCAGAAGTCTCCAGGCAAAAGTTCTTATGTCAACCCTGAGCCCACAAAACGATGCTTGCACATAAAAGTCAGCTTTCAATTAAAAAAAAAAAAACCTAAGAAAATGTTTTGGGGCTTTCAGAGTGATTTAAATCACAAAAAGGTGAGATATTATAGATGCCTAATATTCTCACAAGATCCTTGGTCCTATAATGCAGTGTACATCTTTTTCTCTAATCTCAGCATACTCCAAGCCCACTGCAAGAAAGAAAGCAGCTGATCAGCTTCATCTTTATCCTATCATTTTTCACATGTGACAGGGTGCACCACTTTTATAACCAACTAGAAACACTAAATGTGAGCAATGATGCAATTCCTAGGTCACATGAAATGGAATGACATTTCTTGTTTAAGGTATATATGGAAGTGACACAGAAGAAAAGCATAGGTCTCCCACCTTAGCTGGTGTTATAAGAACATTATAAGTACCCATGTTTCTTTTTTTGTATTTCTTCTGTCTCTTGAAACATCACTTTTAAAGGTACATCTTCTTGCTAAGGCACCTGCCTTAATAGGCACCAACAATGACGGAAATCTTAAAGTGTGTATCTGAGCCCAGTGAGAAAATTGCAGTCTGATGTCCCTCTTCTCTTCATCTCCATCTGTGGAATATAATCAGCACAGTGACTTTCTCAGAGTTGGAAAGATAAATCAGAAACATAAACTAGAAATTTGGCTGCTGAGTGCTGATTATCCTACCAGAGTCCTAAAATTACAACCTCTGGATACTTGGAATGTAACTTAACTTTTAGAAGGAAATATTCTTATCGGTCAATTGATATTTTTAAACACCACATCGTCACTGCAAAATGAAAATTACTGAGGACTATCACACAAATTTGGTACTAGCAGAGATGTAAAAGTATCCTCTCTATGTGTTAAGCCTTGGGATATAGTATTTATGCAGTCTAACAATTGTTCTTTTCTCGGCACAAGACACATTAAAAATCTAGTATGCACTTCAGGGAATATTTTTAGTTTTACTTTTTCTGTCTCTCCACGCTTTTGCTTTTGAAATTATGTCTGAAACAATAGTATTACATGCATATTTGTGACTGTTATTTCAGGTATCTTCAAGAGTATTTGAAAGGATGTAAAATGACACTTTCCCTTCTAGGTTGAAAATTTTAGCTATACTTGCACTGACATGGCAGGTGAAACACAAAAATTAAATAAATAAAAAAAGAAATTAACCTGCTGGTAGCAACCTACCATTGTTAGTCTTATTCCCAATCACACAGAGGCAGAAAGTAGCCCTGTTCTATGGCTGCTCCAGCCCGCTGTAAACAGGAGGTGGCAGTTCTAGTCTTTGATCCAATATGCTGCAGTGTTATAAAACAGCAGTAACTAGCTGGGGAAGACATTTCCACAATATGGAAGCTAAATAGCTTTTCCAAGGCTAGCCAGATCTACTTTCCCTTTAATCTCTTTTTGTAGGAAGCTGAAAATTGTCAGAGAGAAAAAAAAAAAAAGGGAGCAGCTTTCTGACAGCTGTGTATTGCTACTGTGATGGAGACTCTAGAGCTATCTGCTCTGCATACAAGGCTTTTTCATTTTTTGATCTCCAAGTGTGCAACCACATAAAAATTGACTTTTTAGAGCTTTTGTGGAGAAAAGAATCCTCTCTCTTCATCTTGTGCACTGTCTCATGCACTATCTTCATAAATCTTTCTTATCATAGAAGATGCTTTTGTTCTATAACATTAAAATCCTACTTAAAATTAAAATTAAATCAATATACCCCTCCCCCAATATAAAACAGGTGAAAGCTAACAGAAGTGGATATAAATTCCAATGCAGTCTATTAAACAAGCCATTATTTTATAATTTCTGGTGACTTTCTGAGATATCCTTGAATTGCTAGGAAGACATTGCTTTATCATTAAAGTAAGTTCAGGATGAAACCTCTGTTGACTAGTTATGGAAATAAGAGCCTAAACCATATGTTAAAAATCCCTATGACAGTAAAGACCAAGAGCAAAATAGAGCCATTTGAAAGTCTTTCACCACAGGGAAAAAAAAAAACAGGAGTAGAACAGTGGAGGTAAGAGGGTGTGAGGGATGCAATCTGGCATCCTAGAGAAACAATACAAGCCAACATTTTATTTACTGCTTTTAAATGCAGCTCTATGTCTGACCATATCACAGCAGAAATATATTACACGATCTTATAGAAGGTCTGGAACCAAGGTGGAAGTGAAAACTATTGAGAGCACCTGACATTCAGAATCACGCAGGGCGCCACATATCTACAAGGTGTTACTCTCCATGAAGTTGTTTAAGGTAATTGCCAAACAACAGTCTTTCTTAGAAAGAGTATTTTGATCAAATAATTTTTACCTTTCTGCTGTTCTATCTACATCATCTCCATAAGTGTAGAATAACTGCTTTGTGTTGTGGTGTGTGAAACTAGGACATATTGTCATGGCCATGGATAACAAAATATCCTACTGTTCCCATCATGTCATCCAGCAGGAACTCCTGTAATCAGAGGTCCAGCAGTGTACATCAATCTTCACAGGGTTATATAGCACATTTCTAACGCAATTCCCCTACATCCTTGCAACGGTGTATGTCCAATTTCAGAAAGATAAGACACAAGTCTGATATTGCTATTCAGACAGGCACATAGTCTGACACATTTCACAATAGGAAGAGAATCTAGATCATGTCTTATAGCTCTGGAAGAGAATAAGAACCATAAGGGCACTACTGAACTAAAGAAGAAATCTGGCTCTACTTGTAGAAGTATTGTGGAAGCAGGGTGTCACAGTTTTAGAAACTAGGGACCATTACTGAGAGATGAGAGATGTATAGAGAAGATGACAACAAAATAATTTATTGAATATGTGGGATATGAAGTGGGTATAAACAACTATATGCATGAACCAGTACTTAGCAGTAACCCGACAATAATAAACAACAAAAGAATAACCACTCTGTTGCTCTGGGCTGGCTGTTGGGCTGTGGAGCTGGGAGTGGGGGAAAGAAGTGCTGCCATGTGGACAGCACTGGGGGGGGTGATGTGGCAGGGTCCTACTGCAGAGCTGCTGGAAAATTGAGAGGGAATGAAAGGAAACCCCCGAGGGACTCAAGGGGAAGAGATACCACACTGCTCTCACTGCCATATGGGGCCACATGGTCCTCTGCTGGCACTGCCCAAGCTTTGGTCACACCGTGCCACTGCACGTGTTGAGAGAGGGCAAGACTTCCATTTCTGCCCCTTTTATAGGGTGTCTCTTCTTGTTTGTTCTTGTGCTTCCTTTCTGGTGCATGCTGCTTCTTCATTGGTTGGCAGCTCAACTTGTTGTCACATGGCACTGTGAGACTCCAAGACTCCATTGCGAGGCAACATGGAGGCATTGTCACCAAAACACTCAAAGCAGCACTTGCCGTCTGCTGCGGGAGGGGCCGCTGCCCACCTCACTGCTGGCACTGAGGAGATCTGGGGGGCCTGGGGCACCGGCAGCACTGCCTGTGGGGTAAACCCCTGGTTGTGGTCCTGGGCAGCTGTGGCAGCCGTCACGCCTGCCATTGAGGGCCCATTCCACACTGCAGTGCTGGCTTGAGGCTTGTCCTTGCTCAGCCACACTGGCCACCACCATCTCCATCACTCTGGCCCCACCTAACCCCACTGGCTGCATCACCAAGGCTACACCCACTCTGCCTGCACCATTGGCGCCCCACGCTGCAGCAGCTGTGGGAGGCTCCATGCGCACTCTGAGCCACACCGTGTCCAGCAGGACTGCAGTGGTGGCGTGGGACAGGCATGGAGCCAGCGGGAGTGGCATCACCCCCGACCACTGCGAGGCACTGGTGCAGGGTCTACCTGGTTTGCTTGCTCCACTCTCTCAGGAGAAGACAAGCAAAATTTTAAGAGACATCCCCCCCTTTTATTCAGTGGTGACCCCGTAACACAGGGAAATAGTACAGAGGTATTGACATATCATTCAGCCAGGATCTTTCTGGGAGATTTAGGAAGCATTTAAGAGATTTGCACACAATGAAATATAATTACTGTGTATCAGCTGAGCCATGATAACAGTCGCCAGGAGTGCCTTACAGCCAAAATCAAGTGGAGAACACTGCTGACCTTTCTTTACATTCCAACCTAGCTCATATTTACTGAGCACTAGAGGAGCACCAGTGAACAGTTTAGTGGTTCTTCTGATGTATAGTACCTCAGGCTGTGTTAATCTATGTTTCATTGGAGTATTTCCTAAAAAAATATTAAGATGGGTAAAATCAGCACTACATATCCTAATTTAAGGGGATGTGGCACAACAAATCTCTCACACAGAAGGATATTTCATGGTAAGAGCTAAGAGGCTGTGCAAAGATTCACGGATGTTCTGGGTATAAAAAATAAAAAAAAAAAGGCAATGAGAATGACTTGGGTTCCTACTAAGCAGAGGTAGGTGTTTTTCTGTCTGCTACAAAGATCCATCTATTTAATATTTGAATTTTATTACATCAAGATCTTTTCATAGTTTCCCTCTATCCATGAAAAATAAGAGCAACTGCCAACTGCATCACTCACAAGGAGCAGTATTTACTTGTCACATGAAAGAAATTTGGAGCCAGAACTTGAATATAATTTCCCTGTGTGTATGCAAAATCTAGATATCACAGAGTGATTTGAGAGATGATTTTTTCCAGTGATTCCACTGAAAATTGTATTACTTCCGTATATTTCAAATTTCCCAATCTCCTTGAATTCCTATGTTGTATATCCCTGACAAATGCCTTGAAGAGCAACCTTTTCTCCTCTCTTCTGCACTAATATTCCTGTATGAGATAAGGACAGCTCTATTTCTGAAAATCCTTCACCTTAGAAGACCAGTTAGCATTTGGGAGACCAGGGCTCAAATTCCAGCTATGTAAGCATTGGTTGTTAATCTTACACATAGAAAATCCATGATGACATGCAGGCAGCTGCACAATTCAGCTGTGTTCTGAGCAGACAAACACAATCAGCCCTCGTACCAAGAAGGGAGAGAGTTGCCTATGCTGAGAATCACATTTTGAATGTTTCTTGAGGTCTAGCAGTAGATATGATAGCTATGTAGCCTTGTAGTCGTCCTCTAAGAAAGTAGGACAAATGAGACAATATGGAAACTGAGACAGAGCAACCACATAGCTATGTGGTTGCTGAAAGGCAGTTCAGATTGCAAAGCAATGTGGAATCTATGCTTTTGTTGAAGCTCAGGTATGTAAACTGTCCTGATAGTTTCAGTGAGACTACTGAGGAACAAACTTAAGAATTTGGTTAGGTATCTCCAATAAGAGAGAGAATACAACATATAAACTCCACTAGATTTTAAAAATATTTTAAAAAACTTAGAAAGAAATATAAAGACTTAGACATACAAAAAGTTGCTGAAAATTAAAAAGCCATACTATGTCAGCTGAGACATTTTAACTGTTCATGTAAATTCTCTTTCATTGCAGATGTGACTAAATCAAATGCTTACAATTTTTCTGGAGGAGAAGCCCACATGTTGATATGAGAGGAGAGGGGATGAGAGGAGATGGAAATGAAGAGGAAGAGAGAGATGCAAAGGGAAGAGAAGGAAACTACCTGCCATCAAGAACCAAATGATTGAGAAAAATGTCATGTATGAAATCAATGATTCTGGAAGCAGAGAGACAGTACTTGTAGACATGTGGAAAATACTAATCTAAACAAAAAAGGAAAAGTGGCACAGAATTTCAGTGAATGAATTCTATGTTAAAAGTTGGATAATCTCACAGAAAACTCTACATTTTTTACTTCTGACTTTTTACCAACTCATTGTTTGCAATACGTAACTGATTTTATCTGACTTTTTATTTCTTTCCACATTAGATATGAAAGTTTATTCATTTTCACTAGGTTCCTCCTAGAATTTCATACACAGTAAACAGATTTGTCCAATAATATTTCCTTGTTTTAATGTTTTCTTCTCCAAAAACATTAAAATGCCTTTTTCTTTTTTTTTTTTTTCCCTTTTTTTTTCTCTAAACCACATAGAATCATAGACTCATTAAGGCTGGAAAAGACCTCTTAAGTCATTGAGTCCAAACATTAGCCTGGGGCTGCCAAGTTTATCTGTAAACCATATCTCGAAGTGCTACATCTACATGCTTTTTGAATACTTTCAGGGATGACGATTCCTCCATTGCCCTTGGCAGCTTATTCCAATGCCTGACCACCCTTTTAGTGCTGAAATTTTTCCTAAGATCCAATTCCCTGTCTCAACAGGAGGACATTTCCTCTTTCCTCGTCACTAGCTGCCTGGGAGAAGAGGCCAACACCAAACTTTCTCTTCTCAGGCAGCTGTAGAGAGTAATAAGGTCTCCCCTGAGCCTCTTCTTCTCAGGCTAAACACCCCCAGCTTCCTCAGCTTCTCCACATAAGATTTCTTATCCAGACCCTTCACCAGATTCATTGCCCTTCTCTGGACTCTCTCCAGCATCACAATATCTTTCTTGTGAGGGGCCCAAAACTGAACACAGGATTTGAGCTATGGTCACACCAATGATGAGTACAGGGGAATGATCACTATCGTAGTCCTGCTGGCCACACTGTTGCTGATACAAACCAGGATGCCATTGCACTAACATTTGTATAGATGCGTATTCTCCTCCACTGCCTTTTTGGTCTTGCCAGTTACATTCTTCTCACTTTTGCTTTATGAGCATTTGACTGTTCCGTTAGTTACTACTCTTCAGAAAGATATAATTTTACCAATTCCTTTTCAATTACATCTACTCTGACTTAAATATCAATTTTTGTCTGCTGCTGAGATACCAAATATGTTTTATTCCCTGTATATTAGAGTAAAAATTGAAACTGCCTTTCCTTACTTCTATCAAGAGGAGGAATCAAGGTTGTGGTTTTGTTTTGTTTTACCTTTCATTTCTTCATGCAATTTCTAAGTATCTTAATTTTGTTTCTTTCCTAGGAAGGGTTTTTTATGAATTGCTTTAATAAATAAATGAGATGGTTGTCTAAATTGAATTAGTCTAAATAGTTACCCAACATAATAATAAAACAGACATTTTAAACACAAGACATTCTTCATAGAAATAGTTGGGTTTTCTGTTTAAAAACAAATTCATAGATACCAAGATTGTGAATAAAAAAGAAAACTTATTCCTGCAAATAACTACAAGTCTGCAGACTATCATTAGCATAGATCCAGTGTTAGTAGCAGTGACTTATTTCCCCTTTAAATATAGTAAGAAAAGATAACAAATCTTCAGTGGTATATCTACTTTCTTCAGCCATTAATCACTAGCACTGAAACCGCATAAATATGGTGAAAACCACAGAGTAATTCTCATATTTCAGAAAAGGTCAATCAAAAAATAGATATGGTAAAAGTCCAGTCAATAAATAATCATATAAGACTAAACATTACACTCATTTCTTTCAAGTCACTCATCAGTCAGCTACAGTGCCCTCAATGACATTTTTAATGTATTATTTCAGAGTTCTTTTGTTATTATTGAGAAGAAGAATATTTTTAGCGTGCAAAGCTCCATCTATAGTTGAGGTCTGACTCACCATAAATGGGCAATTTCCCAGTGGACAAGAAACTACTGTGACAGGAACATTAATATCTTCGAACAACCGCTACACCATTTCATTTTTGAAGAGATTTACAGATTTATGGGGAAGTACTGGAGGAACAAAAATGAGAAGGAAAAAAGAGGTAGGAAAAGTTATTTTGTGGCTAAGGCTGGTAGAATTATTAGTGTTTAATAATTCAACTTTTAAAGTACTACTTAAAATTACAATCCTAAACACATTGTTTCAGTATCAATAGAGGGAGCTGCATCTTTGCATCACAGGCCATTTCTTATAGGTTAAAATTTGTGAAGATGGTTAAAGGACTTAAGTAGCACTTTTAATTTGAAAGACACTAGTTTCCTTTCAGGCATTATGTAAAATTCCTGGAAATGTCTTAAATTCTGTCTAATTTTTTGAGTCTCCTTCCTCCGCTCTTGATATCCAACAAACACTAAGAAGACTAATATGAGTATCTAATTTAAAAGTTTGTTCCTTATGAAGGTACTGTTCAACATCTTCCTTTCATTTTGCATCAAAAATCATTCACATTGAATTTATTCGGGTACTGAATATATTGCAATAAGTTTCTGAAGGGATTTATTCTTCTTTATAATTTAAGAACCTAAAAATCTTAATTTTGATCAACTTTTAAATTGCTTAGGTCACAGAGCCTTATTTTCAAGATGCCTTCATCAATGAGTAGTTCGTTCTATTTAAAGTTACCACTTGGCTATAATATTATACATAAGATGTATTTGATCTATTCATATTTTATCTATTCACACAGGAGATCTGCTTTTTAGATGTTTGTTGGCAGTTTTACAAGGATTCTAATAACAAACACCCAAATATAAATAATTAATAAATCAGTTATGCAATTTCAGAAAAATATTAAAACATTGACGAAACTTTACAGTTGAGAATATAGAGGCAGCCAAATACTTTTAAATAATTTGTAAAATTTAAAATGAATTTGCTAATCATGGTAACAAATAAATACAGAGAGAAATACAGGGAGTTCAGACAAAATAATGATGCTTAAGAGCATGGAAGAACTAATAAATGATAAGACTGGAAATTTTTTTGAGAAAGGAAAAATGAAATCGGGAATATATATGAAATAATAAATGATCAAATAAGCATATATGAAAAAAACCAAATTAATTTCCTATTTTGGTTCTGTGATATAAGAACAAAAAGATAATTAAATTATCTTTTAAATTAAATTAAATTATCTTGGCTTGAAGTAAATAAAGGCATATAGTTCCTCATAAGCAAATTAAGTCACCAAGGGAAACAAAACGGAAAAGTGTAAAATGAAGACTGGACATAAAATTCTTAATGTGGATCAGTATGGCACTTTTAACACAAACAATCGGGGCGAAAGAGAGGGCCCAACCCATCCTGGACTAGAACTAGAAATAGGAGGGAGACATCAAACTACATACAAGTACACAGCAGTATTTCTCACTGGGTGATAGATGGATAAAGCAGTGAATGGGATTGCTCTGTAAGGAAAAGTTCTGTCTCGCAGGTTCATGGGACTTGGTTTTGCCATTTGTCCTGGGGCAGGATAATCAAACACAAACCAGAAAAAAAAGAATTGCAATGTTTAGTGTGTTCTATTTTCCTTATACATTTTTGTTGTGCAACAACTTTTGAGACCGAGGCTAAGTGGAAGAAGAAGCTATAAACAGGAAAAGAGAAGCACTGGTACACAGCACATTAGTGTGTACCAGTCTGAAGGCAGTATTTGGGAAATATTTTTAAGACCTATATTTATAATTAATGGAAAATCAAAAAGTTTTGTTTCTGGCTGAGCTATATGTGTGAGAAAATAGTTTTGTATCTATCAATCATTTTTCTGTCTCTCCAAATATTGTTCTGAAAACTAGTATTTGCACAGTAGTATGTATTGGACAGTATTTTTCTGCTTTTACCTAAATATAGAGAAATAATTTTCTAACTCTCCAACCACAACATGCATAAATGTTTGTATCTTTGTAAAGAAATGGAGAAGGCCTAAAATCTTGTTAATTCCAATGTGGATCTTCTGTAGAAAGCAACATTGTTGAGAACCGTTTAAAAGATCCCCGAACACGTGCTCTCTGAATCTTCATAAACTCGGTTCAGAGAAAGAAAAAAAAGCGTTTTTGCATGATTGGATTTAGAGCAGCAGCAACTGGACCTGAGTGGGTACATTCAACATTAAAAATGATTTAGCTGTCAGCTCAGCCATGGTGACCATCCACGTACAACTGCTGAGTCCTTACCAGTTGTGGAGTGGCTCTCTTCTCTGAAATTTAGGGACACTGCTACGGACAACTAATTCATTATTGTGAATTGACTTCACAACAGGTTAATTAAGATTTCAGATCAGCCTCAGGGCTGACTGTTATTATGATATAGACGATAATTTATAAATTGAATAGCACTGATCTGGATATGCTAGATTAGTCACTTGGAAACAGCCTCATCTTTATCATGGTATTTGAAAATCTTTTGCCTGATTTCCTGACATTATGCATGCTGAAAAGGCTTTCTTTATATATGTTAACAATGAACAATCTTTGGAGAGAGGATGTGACCAGCAGAGACCTGTAAACATAACTTTTACTGCTCGGTAACTGTATAGTGGACCAACAACTTAGAAAAACACCGGAGGTGCAGGGTATACAAATCAAGATAGCTAGCCACAGTGCCCAATTAAGAGAGTAGTATTTAATCTTCTCATTCTAAGACTAAAACTTCCACCTTGCAAACTGCATGAAAAAATGATTAAGCATGATGATCTTAGAATATCAGTTTGAAGCAGGCAAAAATGGAAAAACATGACTTCAAATGAAAATTATAACCATTACCAAGAAACTTTTTATAACAGCAGGAAAGCAGAGCATCAGTTATGCTCCAGCCCCTGTCCTTGTGTATACCAGAGAGTGTGAACAGAAAGGGCCCTTTCTCCCTCAGATGATTGAAAAAAGCAGGTCATAAGACACATGTTTGCAGCGAAAGAACAATAAAATATAAACTTACAGAAAAAGTGAGTTTCCACTTGTACTGTTGTATTCATTTGTTTCTGAAGCGGGATTACTTGGGTACAGCACAGAAACAATTCCCATGAGTTATTTTCTCATTTTGAGAACAGAGAGAAATAATATTAAGTGCTGCAAAGAAGCAAGCATGACTAAGGCTGGGAGATGTGAGGGTTGAACATTTCTTGTAATCCTCTAAGATCAGTTCCTCTCTGAAGATACTTTCCTCTAGGCATTCACAGTCTACCTGTTGCTCTTAGTAGGAAAGCTTTCAATAGATTTATTTTCTGTAAAGAAGACTACATAAGAATGGTTCGTTCTATTCTGCCTCCCATGTCATCAACCACTTTAGGAGTAAAATTCCAGTTACAGAAACTACATTATGAGTGATACCTGAGCCAGGATTAAAAAAAAAAAAAAAAAGAGGGAAAAAAAAGTCAAACTAAACCAAAGTTTGCCTTCTTGTAGGCCTAATGTTGCACTCTAGAGTAGAATAGAGGTTTAAGGAAGGATTATCATATTCTGGATGACTATTTTTCTACAAAGGAACTTTAACTTTTTTCGTCCTATTTTTTCCCACTACTTGAATACAAAAAGTGTTGAATCTGCACATTTGTAACATCCATTAAATATTAAAGAGCAATCTGAACATCGCTTGATTTCCAGGAAAGGAGACCTTATTTTATGAACTGTTGAAAAATTAGAAACTTGATATTACTTAACTACATGTTAGAGAATGTAAATGGTGAAGGAAGGACTATGTGAAAGGTTATGTAATGTTAAAAAAGAGAGTTACTTAAGAAAAAAAGTTTAGAAGTGTTTTGTTTATGCTACTATTTACAGATTCATTAAATATTTGAAATTGTGAGAAATAGGATTTAACTAACTTGAAGTGTGAAAGACACATGCATATTTGACTTTTACCTGTTTGAAAACCCATAGGCCCACAAGACAGGTAATGCATCTGTGTGCTTCTAATACAAAAGTTACCTTGTAGACTATCAAGTACCTGATGTTAATTTCATAGGGTTCACACTCCAATGACATTCAGCCAATAATCTGTATATAAAGCTTTGGTCATCCTCCTGATAAAGCTAGCTTTAGTATTGATTCGTTATTATAATTTATTTAACATAAAATCTGTTACATAAGGTGGTTAAAGTTGCTTAATGAGCTAACTGATTAGGGAGAAATTAATTTGAAATCACTTCAAACCCAAGAACCAAAATTTATGAGGTTTGGGGTCCTGGAGGAAAAGAGCTGAGTACAGTTCTTTAATTAATAGGATATTTAGGTAGAAAAGGTACTCGCTACTGAACAACTTTAATTTTTTCATGGAATTGGAACATAAAATGAACATATCTTCTGCCTTTACTGATGCCCTTGACACCAAGCAGAATTTGCCCGATGGAAGACTGAAAGCCCCTCACACTAACACAGACTAAATTGCAATTGTTCATTATTTTTAGTATAAGACCAGAATAGAACTACTTAATTAAATAAAGTTATAGAGAAGGGGACAGAACAGAGAAGCTGTGCTTTGAAGTATAAAAGAAATGTTTGCTTATGGCAGTTTTTATCACATCCATTTCTGTATCCATTTTTAAACCAATTGGATGTAATTAGATTTCACAGCACTTTTGCACCTGAATACTTTAATTTATATGATTTTTGATCTCTAACAAAATAAATAAGGTCACAGATAGAAACTTTAAAAAAGAAAGATAGGCAAAGTTACCAGGGAAAATGTTTAGAGATAAACTCTTTATAAAACTCTTTATAAACTTTTAAATTTTTCAGTTGTTATCTGAAGTGGCCTAAATTTACGTTTGTTTTTTTTTTTTTTTCAATAAAAGTATAGTAAGGACTTCAATAACAATCCTTATCACTGTTTTCAACACTATCAGATTATAAGCAGTCAGTGTCTCAGCTGTCTTGACTTGTACTATATGGAGTTGTGTAACGGCTGAGGATTCAGACAATTAAGAGAGACTTGGGAGGAAAAATTATTTAAAGAAAAAGTATTCTGAATTTTCAGAACATGGATGTTTGACAAAATTGTAGCAATCTTTTATGTACATATGCAAACCACCAAATTAGTCAGAGGGGATATGCATTCTACTTTGTTACTGTGGCAGAAAACTTGTAGAAAATGGCCTTGTTCAGTTTTAAGTGCCATTATCATGAATAGGACATAATGTAGAAAATTGGAGAAAAATGTAAACAAAAGCTAGCTTTAAAAGTAACTCTGTTTTAATATTCTCATCCCTTAGGAAGATCTTCTTCAGTAGTAACTTATGAGAAAAGTGTGATTAGACTTCCTTTTTTATTTTTCATCACCCCTCTCAGAATATGAATGATCCATGTTTGAGAAAATAAAAATCTTTATTTCTGATGCTTGCTTTTAAATATTTTTTGAATCTTAAAAAGGTTTGACTGAAAGAGAATATCTATGGAAGTTACAGTACAATTATAATTATCACTGTCTGTGATTAAGAAAAAAAAGTCTGAGAGTAGTTTTAATGTCACTTAAGAGACACTGTAGACTATAACCCTTACATGCCTTTTAACCTCTGAAAACGTATCTAGAAATAACTTGGACTTCAAGTGAGAAAACATGTGTTTAAGACAATATGCCTCAGTGTGATCAGTTATTTGCATGCTGCTCCCTGAAAAGAAATAATTTAATTCTTCACTGATGCATCACTAAACATAAAGCATTATTTATCTTCTATGACATTTAAATGAGGGCTTTGAATTCTTAATGAAGTGGGTTTTTTTCTTTTCTCCAGGAAATAAGAGTAATTCCAGCTTTGATCCAGCTCCTAAATTTGTCCTCCTAAGGTATCAATTCAAGATATTAAACTGGAGTTCAGTTCACATTGCAGACAGTCTGCCATGTATTTTGTCTTTCTAAATTACCTTCATAATTTCTGAATGGGAGACTGCTGTTTTTCTGCTTCCCAAGTACCCAGCCTTGACTTTTCTACTGTCATTCCATTTCAGAGATGAGAATGAATAAAGTAATTTTCTTGTTTCTGTATGAGTTTATTCTTTGTTAAAAAAAGCCATCTTTGTTAAAGATGGCTTTCACTTGATAATTATCACAAAAAATTAAACATTTAGTTATATCACTGAAGGGCACTCCAGACCTGTGCAGTCTCAGAATAGCCACATAACTAGCTGCCAATATATGAGGAAACAATTTCCCAAAGGTTAAGAACAGTAAGGTAAATCAGAGATTGGTCCTCAGTTTTACAGATAAATGAAAACTTTCTAACCCAGTATCCTTCCAGGAGTCTGCTTGACACCACAGGTATTTCAACTCAAAAAAAGCACCTGATTTTGAAAGAATGCTTTATTAGGAATTTATTAGGAATTTTGATGGAATTTATCAGAAATTTTGGTTTTATAATGGGTTTATACAGGGCTCTTGAACTAATTTTGGAGAGAAACAAGAAAATGTTACCATAACAGAAGATTTTAGGAGAGGATACCATGTTTGCAAAGGTCTCCCTGTATTTTGCATGCCAATCAGGAACTCTCTCTGTTGTACTGACTCTGTTGATATATTAGTTCTGTCAGACTTTTTGAACCTACTAACACTTCCCATGGGATTCATCATATTAAAATTTAGCCTTTTCTCTTAGAGGAATATTTCATCCAATCAAAAATGTTATTTGATAGCATTGTTAGGGTTAATGAGAACTTCGATTAAAGAGCTAAAGTAGAAAGTTGTTTTATTTTCCCTGTTGAGTATGTTACTCAGTTTTTTGTGTAAGTTTTAATGCCTCAGGCAACAATACAAATTGTCCTGCATCCCATTTTAAAATTTAGCTTTCTGTATTAGTAAAGGTGATGATGTTCTAGCCAAAGACTTTGGAAACAAAATTAATATCTCTGGCACAATGACTTATGTTGTGAATGCAAACTGAAACAGAATACTGGCAAAAATTCAATTCTCAACTGCTTAAATTCGTTTTACCCGGAGGCACCTTTTGCCTAATGCTGATGAAAACAAGATAATAGGAATCACAGGGTTTAAAGGTGTGGTGGTTTTACCACAAATTCAGTGATTTTGGAGCAGAGACTCTGAGAGAAGTCACAAACACACCCCAAAAATGAAGAAAACACACAAAAATCACAGTTTATTTTGCGCAAACACCAAAACCCGATAAATAAAGTGCAAAACAGACAAACAAATTAAATTTTTCCAGAGCCCGCATTTGAGATGAGGACGCTCTGGAGATAGTGCTTGTCTCTCTCTCCCTCTGAGCCTGGCTGAGAGACTCCAGGGTAGTTAGCAGGGAGCACGTGGTCTCAAGATCCCCTTAGCCGTGAACCTCTGCCCGGTTTCGACTGAGGAAAACAACTCAAGAAGATTACAAAAACCGCGCACCCCCTCCTTCCCTCCCTTTTAGCCCGAGGAGAGATTTAGTGCTGAAAGAGGGAAAAATGTGGCCTTTGGCCCCTGAGGAATAGCTGCAAGGTAGCCC
>VYZS01060438.1:1375-11646 GCA_013400695.1 Neodrepanis coruscans
AAAAAAAAAAAAAGTAGAACTGAGAGTATTGGGAACAAATTTCTCAAAGTCTGGTTTATTTCTAGCCAAAACCGTCAGATCTGTCTTTTACCTGGATTACCAGATTAAAAATAATTATATAAGAAAAGAAGTGCCTCAGAAACTGGGCATGTGAAACTATAATGCTGTTCTTCCTCATATATTAGCACTGCTAACAGAAGACCTGAGATCCTACGAGTGTTAATAAGGCACCCAGTACTATTTTGAACTCCATCACCTGCTTTATAAGGAGCAAACTCTAGAATCTCCCCAAATCCAAGCTGCACATTTACACAGCAGGATGCTCGACCACCAGTAGCCACCTGAATGTGGGGCACAACAGCAGCTGGGTGGAGGAGTCCAGCAGTCCATGCTGCTGATGCCAAAGAAACACAGAGAGAAAAGAAGAGCAATAACTGCGGTGTTTTAGCCCAGAAAGGGAGAACAAGGTGGAAACTCAACAAGGAGGTGAGCAGTGTCAACAGCCTGAGGCTACATGAAGTGTCTGTGAGAGAGAGCAGCAGCCCTAACACAGCTGTGTCCCAGAGACCGAATTTGTAATGACTCGGCATAGTACATGCCAGAAAGCCTGCTTACCCCCGCAAGCACAGAAGTTGTGAGTGGATGCTTTGGGCCAAATTAATCCCTGGTGGAAGCTCAGGAAAAGCCAGGGGAGCTAGAGGCACAAAAAAAATTGTGGCCCTTTATTAGCATTGTATCTTGGAAGCCAATTTTTGTACATCAAGAAGTGATAAGCAACCAAAACAACATTAAAGCAACAGAGGACTTCTCTTTCTAAGAACTTCTGACTCCAGTGTTTACTCATCCTTGCTTCCTGCAGTCCCATCCACTTACTGAAATGGCTGGTGGGAATCCAAAACCTATTAATTATCCCTCACTAAGCAAACAGAACACATACCTCTCTGAAAAAGGGCTCCACGATTTGGTCAGCTTCATGGATGTGGGTCAAGAGATTAGCGCCAGTTTGTGAGAGCAAAAGATGAGACTGCTGCAAGCCCACACTCTGTACAGGGGAAAGTTTTCCAGACGTAGAAATTACACCTGAAAACTCTGTAACATGATAGAACGGTAACATCTGCCAGACTTTGAGAGATGTTAAATATACAAACATATGTTTGGGCAACCTCATGCAGACTTTCATAGCTCATAAAGAAGATACCTAAGGGGGTATGCTTTTAAGAGCTGATGTTAATATTTTCTTTGGGGTGAATAACATTGCTTGGAAAGTGAGCAGTAACAGTGGTGAAAACTGGGAAAAAATAAACTGCAATAAAAGCAAAAAGGAGATGTTCCCAGAAAATATTTAGATCAAAGCCAATTTTTCTTCAAGAAAAAGTGCTAGAAGAAGGCCACCAGCCCAAGAACTGGCTAACTCAGTGTTTTGATTGCTGCCAATATCTTTGAGTTACAAATACCTCAAAGCTAGAAACCTTTGAGATTTCGAGCTAGAACCAGATCACAGGCACAGGTCTGATGGCAATTCAGCAAGAGTAATATGCAAAGCAAGTATCAGTGTGCAAACTGCAACCATAAAGAAAATTACTCATGGACTTTTCAAATGTTATACAAAATTCAGTTTAATCTGTGCCATGACTGACCACATAGAGTTAAATCAAAACAGACTGTTATGGGAAACAAAGAGGAAATAAAACAACAGCAAAGATAAATTCAGGCTGAAAATACCAAGTGGTCCTTGAGGAAACAATAAGGATTATATTAATTATAAAACAACCTGTAGGTTCCGAGAAGGTCAGCAACATTCACTTTTCCAAGCCTGAGGCCAGAATCAAAGAGTACACTAAATCCTCAAAGCAACTAGGGCCTAGGAAAATAGACGAGCTGGGTGTGTTGCTGAGGGTTATGGAGAGAGTGTCAGTGTATGCTGTCAGCTACACAAGATACCCAGGCAGTTTAGCAGTCTCATGCCAGCACAGTGATAGAGGTAATGAGGCTGAAGAGGAGCTCATATATGCTGAGGAAGATTACATTCCTGACTCACATTACCCCCAGTCAGAAAGAGCTGAAAGTACTGATATTTGCTCACTATAAGACCTCTTATCTGTGACCACTAGGTAAAACCCAATATGGATTTCAACCTGAAATCTTTGGTCTCCATGCATTTAACCATCCATGCTGAAATGGCTCCTAATTCTGAAATTTTTTCAGAAAAAGATGATGTCTCCTCATGAGTAACATGCTCAGGAAACAGAAATGTGGCATAAAAAAAGGCACAAGGGACAGGTCACCTCATCATCCCGTATTGGAGTGTGATTCAAGTGTGGAAGTCCTGGTGCTGGCTCAACCAAGAACACTGGGCAGTGCATGCTAGCCCTGTTACCATCAGGCCACTCAAATGTGTTGCTCCCACTCCCAGGGCTAGCACAGCATAAACACCATGCCACCTTAAACACTTCTGTGGTGGGGAGTCTGTCCTAAGAAACCATGTTCTGTCCTCCAGAAATCTGCTCTGCAAAGTACATGGGCAGCCTTGAGTGGGGCCATGGTCCAGGGATGCTCCTTGTGCTTGGCACAAGGTAGCTCCCATCCCCAATTTGGGACTGGTGCAGTACTCTTAGGAAGAGCCTCCACCTCCTCACCACTCACACAGTGCAGACATCTGACACCACAAAATCCTTAGATGTTAAAAAACATAAGCTGCAGGGCAAAGAGGAATTCAAGGTCTCATCTTAGGTAAGATTTCAGGTGCTTGTGTGCCACAGACATGGTACATGCTTTTTCACAGACTACATTTTTTTCAGCCACTTCGATGTGTAGAATATCATCATTTGGAGCTATATCAAATAATGCATATAAATATCTGTATAAAGGTATTTAAACAAGAAGAGGTACAAAAGAGAAACAAAATGAAACGAGTTAATGTTTAAATGCATGCCTATTCACATTCTAATCAGTCTTGCATAAACTAATCAAGGTTACTTTTAAAAATCTATAACAAATGTTTTAGTTCAAACCTTCTGCTTGAAAACAAACACTGTTTTAACACGAATTGTTTTGATTACACTTTAGTTTTGAATACATTTTCAAATAAAACAAAACAGCAAAATGTTACACTCAGAGTGATTAACAGAACCCTTATTTTTTTCAACTAAAACAATTTATGAAATCTAAATGCAGTATGTTATGTTTTGGTGAAACTTTCATTGGCATAAAAATACGACAAATTTTTGGTGTCACCAAGAGACTAGCTGAAAAAGTACCTAGGAAATTAAGGAAAACTTCTAGGACATGATATCATAAAATAAGAAAGATAAAGCAACATAAGGTAGACACTGAGAAAGTTCCTATAGCTATAAATAAATACAAGGACTAATGTGAAGTTGAGTAGGCTCACTGCCAAGATCATCTATGTCCTATATTGTCACTATGTGGTCACTATGTTGACCTGATGGTACTTACTGCCTAACTCTTTGGTGAACCCTTGGGTTTCATCGGGGAAGCCCACTGGGAACAGCTGGCAGGCCCGAGAGCACCCGACCCTCTCCAAGGTCACCGCACACCCCAAAGTCTCAGGAAGTGCTGTGGCCAGCGGTGGTCACCACGCACGGCATCTCTGTGGGTTACATGAGGTACTGCCATGGCAGGCACCCACAGAAACACTTTCCTGACCTTTATCTTGCACTAGCCCCAGCGCTGACAATCCAGTATCACTCCCAGCCAGGGAAACTGCCCAGCATCCATCCATTCAGGGATTAATCTGAGAGGCTCCAGCTGCTCTGCAAACGCTTCCTCCTTTGGCAGCTACTGTGTGAGGTTCTTGCAAAAACCTGTTTGGTCATGTTTTCTTCCTCCTCCTCCTTCCAAAACTGCCAGGACCCAGCCCAGCCTGTGTCACGTTATTGAATAGGCAATAGTGCAGAACCAGCCAACATAAAGCCCCATGGGGCAGGCAAGAACAGACAGAAATGACCCCTTTTTTCACATGGAAAATATTTCCTCTGTGACACCAGCTTCAACTTCAGGATGCCTGTCACCCTCCACAGAGCTCTGTGCTCTGCTCTTGAGCATGGTGAAGAGCAAAGAGCAATGTTCACTCAACAGAGCTGGCCAGCTCTCCGTAAGCCTGCAGCAGAAGCATGCTTGGGGTGATCTGGCTGCCCCAAATTGCCTCCATCTTCAGAGAGAGTGGTGGGGACTGACCTGAACACCTTTCTTACTATCTTCTTTTTTTACTGCCATCACCTCCCACTTCATGCACTTGTCACCTCCCTCTTGCTATAAGGCAGTTAGATAGTTTCCAATCCAACTTCTGATTTAGTCCTTTCGAATTATGTTTCTATAAGTAGAATAAATTATTCCAAGACCCATATTTACAAACCAGTCGCTATTTTGAGGGACAGCAAATTTGTTAGGGTGGACTAGTTGGCTTCAGCTCTAGAGAACATGCCATGGCATGTTGACTTTTCCATGTAGATGTGGCCATGAGGACCAGGAAACATAATTCAGAATTAAATGAATATATAAAAGAGAATATTTTCCAATATCTATGAGGAAATTTCAGAGGAGATGATTGATGCCAAATATTTTTTTGCACTTGATGTGTTAGCAGGATTCTGGCAGGTGCCCCTAGAAAAAAACAAGAACATATTTGTGCATATTCAACACCCTCTTTGGGAGATGCTGTTTCCTCAAACTGCCATATGGGTTGTATTCAGTATCCAAGGTGTTTTACAAAAAAAAATAAAACAATTTTTTTATCATATACAGAGTGCTTAAGCCTAAACAGATGAGGAAAAATAGTAAAATAACATGACAAAAGGTTCTAAGCAGCTTCAGAAATAACTAGATCTGCTACAAAGAAGTTGAATGAACAGTAACACTAATCTAAAATGCTATATAATGAAAGTAACACACTTGGAGAAGAAGTTTCAACAGCCCAGCACATAGACAGATTTCAGGATATTCAGACTGTCACTAATATGCTTGCCCTGACTAGCAGAGGATGGACAGGTTTCCCATAATAGTGAGTTCTGGGAAGAAATGTATGGCTGAAAAACCTTGTCAAGCAGCCAGGAAAACAGATATTGTTAAAAGAGGTGCAGTTCTGGGTCAGCTCCACACTAAACACCCAGCAAACTTACTAGTGCCACTACACATACTACCAGCATGGTGCTCCCATAACAGGTGGGTCCAAACTCGGAAGTGGTCCACTCTGTGCAGTAACAACCATTGAAAACTGCAATCAGATGTCTGAGGGTCGTTGTCCTTCCTCCTAAAGTTCAGGATGTCAGATAGTTGCTTGAAGAAGTGCAGCACTAAGATTTAAAGCCAAGTAAGAGCAATATATTGCTGTTATAAACCGTGCCCTGTTGAGTCCACCAAGAACACACAAAGTTTGGGTTCCTTCAGCTTCCAAGCACTGTTTTGTAGCTGAATACAGAAACAGTCTGGAGCATGTGGCAAAACCATGAAGGTTCTCAGTCTAAACCAGTTTATGTATAATCTAACTTGATGAGTCAATGCCTCGTCTGGTTTCAGAGAGACCACAATGGGCAGAACTGCTGGGGGTAGGGGTGGAAGTGCAGCAGAAGGCAGCTCTGGTACTTAGGGCTGGAAGGGCATGTCCTGAGTCCTGCTGTTGGTATCAGCATGATCTTTGTGCTCTGTCAGATAGCACTGGCCACAGACAGCAATTATATCCTTCGATATCTGCTGTTCAGGAGCAAGTGAGATCTGAGAGAGAACTGCAATTGAGATACAGGGACGAAAGTCATCAGTCTCGCCTGAGAAAGTCTTGTATGTGTCATAGTAAAATTGAATTCAGACAGCCATGCCCTGTGACACAGCACAGTCCTCTCCATCCAACAGCATGGTCACCAATGGTTAGCTAGATCGTGGCACTTGGTAGGCTGCCTGACATTTTGTACTATTTACATTTTCTCATTGTTATTTTTATAGTAGCTGGAGAAAGAGAATGTCTACCTTCATCTGTCTTTACCAAACTCTTGCAGAAGTCAATTGGAACCAATTTTCATCTTCAGTAGCACGTCATTTCACACAGTGCTATCAGTGATCACCAAGGCTCTTCATGAGAAGAGTGATCCAATGGACTCCTAACCAAGACCCTCTGTCAGGCCGTGGACATCTGCACCTAGGCATGCCTCAGACACTAACTAGCTCATGGCTCCTCTCAGTGTGCCAAATGGGACAAGGGTCAGTTTTAGAGCATTGTAATAACAAATACAGAAGTTATTACAGGGGAGAAAAAAGTGAGGTCCATTTTGGTACAGAAAAGCTAAAAGCAAAAGGAGTTGATTGGTATAAACATGAGATAATCAGAACACAATGACCTGCTGTTTAAATCAAGACTGATAATGCAGAGGGAGAATACGTTAATCAAATACTGACACAACTATTCCATTTTTTAAAAGTCAGACATTTCCTTTTATAAATAACTGGTATGAAACAATAGATGGTGGAGTGAAGGCACTGAAGAATATATTGTTTTCATCAAACAATGTTGTATTTGGGAGGAGAGGAACCAGTAATTATAATATTTTAGCAAAGCCTGGGTTTGGCAGCTTTTTCAGCATCCACATGTGGAATGAAATGTCACTTCCAAATATCAAATTAACAGTAAATCTAGTTCTACTATTTCTCCTGAGCTTCTTTCCACTGACTTTCAAATCACTGAGTGATTTAGAATTCCAGGGTGTTTCAGAAATAAAATACACTTAGTGGGATTTCAAGTCTAACATTTTGCTCAGATGAACATTGTAAAGTTCAGCAGATTGTTTAAGAGAAGGCAGATACAGGGGTCAACAAACCTGACTCAGCTATGAAGTTACCGGAAAAATTCCAAGTTGGTAGATTTAAAAAAATCTAAAATAAACCACATGATTTGGTTTTGAGATTTAAATGAATTTAACAAAATGATCTGATTAAAAGAAAATAAAAAAAGGCAGAACACCAAAGCCAGTATTAAAAGGAAAGGAGACAGAGGAATCAAAATCCCTTGGTAGTAGCTTCAGTACTTGCCTGACTATGGGGGTAAATCAACATGTCAATACTGTCAGTGAAATCTCTCCAATTTTATATGGAAAAAATATTGCATTAAATAGACTTTAATCTAGACATCCCTTGATCATTAAAACTCTCCATAATCAAAACAGGGTCAAAAGGCAAACAAATGAAATGAAATGCAGTGACTATAAAAATAAATAACTGAGCAGTAGATGGCAATTTCATGAAGCATATGCAGCAGTTCATATTGCAAGAGTGAAAGAACTGGGAAAAAATACTGTATATGGAAAAAAAAAGATATTTGTCCAAAAATGATCTCTTAATTTTTTGGCTACTCTTTCATCCACCACAATTGTGTGGTCTGTTTTTCTGAGAAAGAAGAAGCCAACTGAACTTCCTTTGGCCAGAGTTTTATTGTCTCAGGAGTAGAATCAGGTTTCTCTTAAATAACTGAAGGCAAGATTGTTGTCTTATATTATATGTGTTGTTACCAAAGCTATTGTGGATGAAGACCATACCCGAACCATTGCAGATTGTACCAAATCCAGAGAAATATCTGCTTCCTTCAGAAGAAGAAAAAAATGTTTTCCATTGTACAACTGAGAAAACATCTGTTGCTAATCCATGGAGTTTTAGAGGACTGACTGGTAGCTATGTCCCTCTGGAGATGGATTGACTTGACAAGCAGTAGATTAATTTAATCAAAAAAAAATATTCACTAGTGCCTTAGCGCCCTCCCTGCACACTGAACTTACTAAACCCAGTGGAGAGGGTGTACTAGATTCCAGAAAAAGATGACACAAGTTGAGATGGAGGCATCCCCGATTGTCCGGATTTTACCTGCAAGGCTTTGGGGTTTTTTTCTTATTTTCTCATGCTATTTCAAATATTCCCCATGCAGAAGACACATACAAAAGAAAAGGAAATTTAAACATGTATGAGAAGTATCCATGGACCATGAGCACAGGGGAGCACAGTAAGCATCCAAACTTCAGATCTCAAACCAGATCACTGTCAGCTGTCTCCACATTGTCTAAGAAGCTAATGTCTTTGGCATTTGAATATCATTTCAGAGATCCTGTGTTTTAGCTTTTTAAGTGCCTCCAGGAGACCGTAGGATGAATTCTCCTAGGCAAAACAGGGTCAGGAGCTGTCAAGGCAGCTAGACTTCTGGATTCCTCAACCAGGAGTCTGTCCACACACTGTTCTGTAAAGAAGAGTAGGTGATGCTTTTGATAGTAACTAACGGGTAGCAGGTACTGTATCTCTACACAGAATCACATAGAATCACACAGAATTAACAAGGTTGAAAAAGACCATTGAGATCATCGAGTCCCATCCCATCATCTAAATCATGGCACTAAGTACCTCATCCATTTCTTCTCCATCTCTGAAGATCTGCTCCAGATGTCCAGCAATGCTCTCAGTGTATTTAAATGGAAGTATTTTTTTTATGAAGCCACATTTTCCAGCATGAGCCTCATGAAGTCATCTAAGTGTTACTGCACTTTTTTTCTTTAAATAACTCAGTATAACACTTTAAAGTCTGAAGGACAACAAAGATGGAAAGAGCATTTCAGTGTGGTGAAGAAAGGGAAGGGGTTGGCTTTTTAATTTATGTTTCTTCATCTTTTATAACAAGGAAATACCTATCTATATATATGTGTGTGTGTATTTACGTATAGATATATATGTAGCTTTCTATATGTAGTAGCCAGGTGGACTTTAATATACCTGATTCAGAAACAAATCCTAGAGTACAAAGTGCCAAGCAGAATATTAACAGTTCTACATATAATTTGACCTGAATCTTACACCAGTATCAGAAGACTTCAGTTCTGGAATTGTATGGTTTTCCAAACTTCTCCCATTTCTCTGTTTTTTCTCCCTTGTCTCTCCCAACATTTTATTCCAGCAGTCCCACAGTGCAGCATGGGATGAGGCATCTCCTATTCACATTGTATCGCACATTGATACCACATATGATGTACACTTCCAGTCTCTCTGCTCCATATAATACACAGCAATGATCCTTACTTCACGTTTTCAAGAGGAGGCATCAGTAAGCTCTGTTGGTCCTTATACAAAGGTTAAACTGTCTTTCATTCTTCCTCCAACAAGATAGTCCCAGTCATAGTAACCTTTACAAATAAATGGGTGCTTAAAAAGATAACACAACAGTGTCTCAGCATTTCATTGCCCTCCAGCACAGTATTTCATACCCAGATATCTCTAAAGAATGTGTCAGATTAAGTAAATTATATATGATGAGTCCTTGGGAATTGTGGTAAGTAAACCGAAGGCAAATCAGTTACTCCTGGAGGTTTATGTCATTCAGAAACTAAATGAAATAAGGTAACCTGTAGGCCTTTGAACATGGAAGGTCAGAAACAAGAGTCAATTAAATGAAACAACATAAGTGCAGTTTTGAGTTGTGCTTTATGAAGTGCAGTTCTTAAACCAAAATAGCCTGGAATGGACATGAAAGGAGGTTACTCTATGCCTAANGAATGGACATGAAAAGAGGTTTATCTTTTGCTAAAGAGGTTGGGTGGCTTTTTTTTTTTTTTACTCCTATAGAAAGCTAGTACTCAGGAGATGTGAATTTCAGTCTTGAAAATGGTGAAGCTTGATTTTTTTCCACTTAAGTGATTTTTATATCTATGAAAAGTAAATTGTGGCAATTCTACATCTTGGGTATCCTGTAGAGCTTAGATCGTGACAGAGGGATGTTGATTCAGGACCTTGAAAAGTCAATATGAGATGTAAAATACTTGTTCTAGTCTCAGTTTTACCCTGTCTCAGCACATATGTTATGGGGGTGTTTGGAACTGGTGAGTGCTTCTGAGCAGGGGCAGATTTGGGATAGAAGGAGCCAACAAGAGGATGACAGTGCAATAAACTGTGAGGTTGAAGAGAAAGTTAAAGAGAGAATCTAATTAATGGCTCCCATGACCTCAAGAGAGATGGAAGGGCAGAAGCTATGAGAGAAAGGATGTCTTGCTCCATTGTTGATTCTGAGGTCCCACAAGTTTTAATTATAACAAGAAAGTGCAAGAATTTACCCCTTTACATGTTTACTTGCATTTGGACCTTCTATAATAATTTTCTGAGGTACCTCAAACTACAATATACCACTCTTTAACTTTGTACATGCAGAAGAAAAGAAGCACAGTTCTTTTCCTGGACACTATGTGTACAACATCTGAGTCTGTTGGTAGTGTCTACCCCTCTGGTAATTTTAGAAGTGT
>VYZS01060471.1:0-17527 GCA_013400695.1 Neodrepanis coruscans
GGTGGTAATCTGACTTCATTGAAGGGCACCTGGCGCTCTGGTTGCCAACTGAAAGTTGAAGAGCCATTACACATTATTTTTCTATCATTTTCTTGATTTTCATTTTAGAACTCTTGAGTGTAGTTAAAACTTTTTCTTTCCATATAATCAAGTCTGTTTCCTCACTGCTAGAAATCAAACCTTATAAGCAAAACAATCATGTCAAGAAAAAAGTAGTGTCTGGGAAGATATTTAATGACAAATCTTTAACTGAAAACTTTGACTGGTTTCACTAGCAGCTTTCATAAAACACCAATGAAAGATTATTAGCTTGTGTACTTAACACTACTGCAAGTCATTTGCTTTGCTTACCCTCAAGTACCTCACTTCACGAAGATGTGATGCATCACATAGTTTTGCTCTAGACTTCATTGTAAAGTTGTTTTAACCATAGTTTGAAACTCAACAAAAACCCAGGAAGGGTTACTGAGGCCAAATGGAGATCAGTCTCCTCTCCCACCTAACAAGTGATGTGATGAGAGGAAATGGCCTCAGGTTGAGCCAGAAAAGGTTTAGATTAGATATTAGGACAAATTTCTTCACTACAATGGTCAGGCACTGGAATGGACTGTGCAGGGAGGTGGTGGAATTACCATCCCCAGAAGGGCACAGGGACAGGGCAGTTGGGGAATGGCTCAGTGGTGAACACTGCAGTGATGGTTTAATGGCTGGACTTATCTTAGAGTCCTGTCCAACCATGAGGACTCCATGACATGAATAGCTTTTGTGGAGGCTGGAAGGTATTTTGGCCATAAAATCTTATATAAATTGTACTCTACTTCTGAGAAATGGTGAAGGGGCCTGGTAAAAACCACTTGCAATTCAATTGCTCTTGTTGTAAATATAATTGTTACTAATTTCATGGTTTGGGTTTTGCCTTCCCTCCCTGCCAGTGCAGGAAGTCCATCCGCAGTGGGAAAGTGCACAAAAGGCTGTTCTTGGAATATGAGCAAAAGTTTTGTTGGCAAAACTTGCGAGTCCAAAATCGGAGCATCTCACTGGTAAAACGCAAAACAAGATGTTTTAAGAAATTACTTGTGACTGGCTACAAACTACCTACACTAAGATGACCAGACAGAACTGACACTCAAGTTACAAGGCACAAATTATAAAACAGAGGGGTGTCTGCAGAAGCCTTTATTTTATTATGGCTGCTTCAAACTCCAACGAGCCTCTATGAAACTGCACCTCAACATCCAATTTTCTGTCTTACACAGTAATAAAAGTTTCCAGATCCTGAAGCTTCTGCATTTCTTCTCTGCCTCCTTACCCTCAAAAAATGTCTCTATAAAGAATCAAGGCTACCTGCCCAGAGACTAAGTATTACTGTGGCCAAAAAATCATCATTAGCAGTCTGTGCTAGTGAATTTAACTCAGAACCTTACAAGAGCTGTAAATAAAACAGCAGAAAATACAAAGTGACAGTTTAGATGTGTATATTTAGTTAGTGGTGATAACTATGATACATTCAGGACAGGACACTCACAACTTCAGTTCTACTAAAGCCTTTATAAATTCAACTCAGTAAAAGTCTAAGAATTGATCAGATTTACGTCACAGAGTAATTTGACTAGAACTGTGTACACACTTCTGCTCAGACCTATTTTTAGTCAACAGAACACTGTGCATATGCTGTAGCCCATCCCTTTTGGAACATGGCTGCTGCTGCCAGGCTTTCTGTAAAGCACATGGATGACATGGATAATGAACACTAGATGTGTTTGCTGACAATGAGACCAGTGCTGTGAACCACTGGCACTCCCTTCAGCTTACTTTGTTTCTGACATGAAAATATATACCTTGAAGGCAAAGGAAAGTCATTTGCTTTTCTTTTACAAATAACGTGGTTAAACATGAAACTGAAGATTTGTCACATCTCTTCAGACCACGGATAAAGTGAAGGACCCGATTTTTTTCATTTGTTGGGTTTTAGGGTGGGGGTATTAAAATCTAGGGAGACAGTAACAGCTTCCAAACCACCTTGTATGAACTATGGCTGCCAACTCATCTTCTATTTTTCATAAAAGAAGGACTAGAAAACATAAGCCAGAAAGAAAAAAACCCTGCACTTTGCAGAGTAAACCCCAGGATTACTTATTTTCCCCCCTACACTTTCTCTTTACACAGATGTATACAGGTACACACACCCCCTGGGATTATGTAACCAGGATTATAAAAAGTGTTTATAAAGACAGACTTGCACACTCCCCAGTATGGCCTTTATTACTCAGCAATCTCTCTTGAACAAAGGCTCAAAGACTAATCTATAGGTCAGAGCTGGCAAAGTTTAGTAACAACTTTCACATCAAAAGCTGACACATTTTATAGGATCTCCACCTACTAACTAGAAAGGAAACAGGAAAGAGGACGTAGCTCACAGAATATTTTGAATTAGCACTGGAATCTCTCAGGTAATCCATGGTGTTATCAGTCTGAACACTGAACAACAGGTACTCATTTGTACTTCACTATCCCATGGATTATCCTTGGCTTAGCACTACAGGTCCCTACCAGCAATGCTGTGTTTATATATTAAATTAAGAGGGCCTCCTGGATAGTTATTTCCCAAGATTTGCTTACAGATTTGCACTCCTTTCCACTAAAAAAAAAATAGGTCTTTTGACTGGATATATACATCCATTTATTTTCCTAATAATAAAGAAGAAAATCACCACCAGGATATTTCTGGTTTTCTCTGGTTGAGAGCACTGAGCAGCATCCTCAGATTAGACATATACAAAATTACTTATTTAAGTTCTTTGGTATTTTCCATCTTTTTCTGTTTTTGTCTAAGAGGATGAAGCCTGGGCCACTTATTTTAATTAAATCTGGCTGACACATCTATGGGCATCACTAAACAATCACCAAACAAGGGACAGGACTGTGTAAGTGATGAGCTCAATTCTAATACAGAGATTCAAGAAGGCAGTTCATGGAAGCTGAATAGAAGAGTGAGCCTGCACGCCAGAGCTACACCTTTCTAATGAAATCTGCTTCCTCCTAAAGGCAAAACACTCAAACAGAAAACCAACAGCCAAAGCACAAAACCGAAATAACAATCTAACTTTCAAATTATTACTTTTAAAATAAAATACTTACTTGTTTTCAAATACAACTGTGAGGGAGTCCTCATGAACATCTTTGATGAATCCCTAAAACAAAAATATTTTTGTTGTAAGAATGCAAGTGAAATCAACACTTTCCAATACAGCCCCAGACTGAGCCAAGAGCACCACTGACACTAAGGCTCCAATTTAGGAAAGATCCAAGACACACTCCCACTGCTTACACAAGGCTGCTGATATCCTTAGCTGGCTGTTCCAAGAGGTGCAGAGCACAGGAATTGCTTCCAATGCCCGCTCAGATCTGACCAGCACATCCACAACTGAAATATTATCACGAGTTTCGTACTTTATCCACAGGTGCCCTTCTCAACACAGAACTGAATCCCAAAAAACTGTCCCTCAGAATGGTGTTGGCAGCAAGTTTGGACCCAGTTCAACAGCAGAGGCTGTCACAGAGCCACTTATGGTATCATCTTTCAGGTACTAAATTGGGGATTGTATGAGGCCAAATGCTTGTAGGACCCCTCAGGAAAACCAAGAGAATATGGTATTCCACCAGGTTTTTTGTGCTTTTTTTTAGGGGGCACTGACTACGCCAAAAACCTACAAAGATCAACCTGATATGATACCCAAGTATCCACGCAGAAATTAAGTTCCTACTTCTCTTGACTAAGGAAGGCAGGCATGATGGAAAAAAAATAATTTAAAAAAAAGATAAAAAAACACTTCTCCTGCTTTTCTTACAGCCTCCTATTTGCCCAAGCAGAGTGGTCAAGGAGGCCCCTGCAGCTTTAGAGGAGTAAGAGCTGCACAGCTATGTTAAGAGAAGTTCCAGGAAATCTGCTGAATGGATTATATCCACTTAAGAAACTGCCAAGTGAGGAGGGTGAGGGACATACTAACTGTGCAAGGAGCCAGCAGCCCACAGAGGTATTATGTGTCAGCTCAGGGAAAGATAAATTTTGACACAGGAGATCCCTCCATGTAATGATGGACAGTAAAGGAGCACACACTGACAGCTGGCTGCAAAGGGCCTATAGAAACAAATCTCCTTTTACCTGATCTCTGCTCAGGCAATGCTGTGAAGGCATTTGCTCAAAACCCGCTTTTCTGCTCCCTGAGCTTCCCTCCAACCCCTCTGTCAGCAACACAAAAGCCTGGTTCTAGCAGAAAGCACACTGGTAACCCTGAACAAAGCAGGTCACCAGGAATCATCCTGCTGAACCACTGAGTGTGCTCCTAACAAAATAAACCCTCTCAAAGGCCATCCTGCCACTGCAAAGGAAGGCAGGCAAATCTCCTTCTTTGAAAGGTAAGTAACTCAAAGAGTTGGCAATAAAATCCACCCATAATCAGGGACTTTCAGTTTCAAGGAAGCCTCTGGACAGTTAAACTGGGTGGGAATACAAAGCTCTGTCTGTTTAAAGATGCAAAGAGCACACACAATTTTATTGCCTCAGGTATGTTTAAGTCAGCAACAGAGGTAAAGCAGAACTTCTACCAAAATTCGTGCTACCAAATATCCCCTTGAAACATGAGGGCAAATTATCATGGCATAAATTGCAGGAAGAGTTACTCTACTACAGTTCATCCAAACTCTACCCAGAAGCAAAGCACTCAAGTCACAGCACTGCAAACTAACTTTAGGCAGTCCCACATTCTGCTACATGACAACTTATCAGCAGAAAGCAGTTATTTACAGAGAGAGATTATCAGCCATTTATCTGCATTCCAAGAGTCTGTGATTCAATTCCAAGAGTCTGTCTCTCCCTCTTTATGTTGCTTTATTTCACAGCTGAGCTGACCTCTTACTTACGTTACTTTGTGTTCGCACAGTACTCAACATGTACTTAGTTTCTAACGTCACCCTGTAGTAGCTAAAAATTTATTTGGCAGATCTGAATTCAGTTTTTTCCCTTGATAAAACACAAAACTTCAGAATCAAGAGAGATTCAAAATCAGGTACCACAAAACATCTCTAAAACATTCAGAACTTAATGCTCTGCAGAGTTTAGAAAGTCTTGAATCCACTGAGTAACTACAGATTCAACTAATAAGAGAAGTATAAAAAAGGAATCCAACAGCCTTGACTTTTAAGGATTTCAGACAATCAGCCCATGACCAGGTACAAACAGGTTCAGGATTCACAACCAACTTTCCAAGGCCCACTGACAAACGCCAAAGCTGAAGGGGAGCAGCAATGCAGGGATGGCTCTCAGCAGACCAACAGCTGACACTGCACAAACATCAGCTGCACCCACAGAAACACTGGACACTTGAATAAAACCTAAAGTACAGGTTCCAGCAGAAAGTCTGTACATTTTACACCACGTGGGTTTCAGGGACTCCTTTCCAGAAGGAAGTCTCAGTTCAAAGTGTTTGTGCTGCCCTCCCCTCCCACAGGAGGACAGAACAGACCCAGGGCCATGAGACACGTGGGCAACTGGCTTGGAATTACCTGAAGGGCTTCTTCAGCTGGAATTCCCAAACTCTTTCACTCCCAAGCATTTAAATACAAGGAATACTCAAAATAAAGTATAACATTTATGAAGTAAGTATGTACTGCAGGTCACAAATGTACATGTGTAAAGTATTAAATAAAATTACATAATTATTAAATAATTATATTGCTGTGCAGCCTGAAAAAAGCCTGATTAACAAACACAAGACCAATAGTGAAGGAGGAACACTGAAGTCAAAAATCCCAAGTACAATCCTTCCTACTACTCTCAATTTCTCTACAGCTCGTGGGGATGAGATCACATTTACAGCAACTGAAGCACAGCAATCTGCAAGGTATTACAGACTGTACGGTTCATTTGTAACACAACTGGAAACAATTAGAATTCAACAGAAGTTTTAAATACAGTTTTCTAAGAAATTACTCTGTTATTGCCAAGAACAATGCCAAGAGTATCATTAGAATATTTGCTGAAATTAAGAATTCCTGCATTCCTGCTTCCCTACCTACAACCCTGACTATACCCATTATCAGCTGTCACAGCTCCAAGAGATTTTAAAGAAGTGTTCCAAGAGTCCTGGATTATTTAATTTAAAATAAAGGTTTTAAAATAAACCCCCATGACATTAAGGTATTTCACAATACAAACCAGATTTTTTTATGTCAAAAGTTACAGTAAATCCTATAAATTGAATATAAATATCCCGGTTTTCAGCAGGGCAGTTTTGAAGGAGCTCTTCATCAGTGAGGTAACCTGTATAAATAGATCTGCACTAATCATATCTGATACTGCATCAAAAACATTCTTACTAAATTAAGTAATGATCACCTTAACTTTTACTCAAATGAAGGTACATATTACTGAAATTTAATTTAGAAGTGTTGCCTAAGACAGATAATGCCAATATCTAAGTCTGAAGAGTCCTATGTCCCAAACATATCATTCCAGGTCTCTTTATTCACAAGAGAGGCCATGAGGCAAAGCCAACAACACACCAAACACATCAACAAATACAGGGGCATCAAACCAGAGAGTGAGGAATTGTACCCTCAGCAAGTCAGCTCACACATCACCCTCGTGTGTGAGTTACACCACGTCCCAAACCGTGCAGGGCAAGAAGGGAAGAAGCAGTGCCATGACTTCATGTGGTGTGGCCTGTGCAGACCCTGGTGTCAGTCACCCCCTCTGCGCTGGGAGCAGATCCCTGGCAGCCCATGGATCCCTCTCAGAGGCAGAGCCTGTACTGTACTCCAGCTATTAATGTCCTGTGGCTCCACAGGCACTTGGGTTCAGACCTGTCTCTGCCACTCACTTGGCAGGAGCTGAGCCCCCAACACCAGCACCTGCAGCGGCAGGGATCAAACCCTGCACACCCAGGGCCCTGCTGAGTGCAGGGAACAGGGCAGGGAACTGTGAGGGAACCATGGGCCGCCAAGATCACTAAAGCTGAGGCTTCTTCATTTCATAACAGACACACACACACATTCTCTTTCCCTTTTACCTGGGTTTTGCCCATGGATTTAGGATTAGGATCTGCTGATAACATAAACGGATCAGGACTTACTTCATGCCCTTACACTGAACTGGATGTCTCTCTGTGTGTATATATATACACACACTACCTTTTTTTTTTAAATCCAGTTCCAGGCAACATCACAAAATATGCAAAACAGGCATATGCAATCCAAGTTCCCTTTGCATCCTGCCTTCTTAAGTTCATCTGACCCCAAACAGGGTGGGCCAACCTAAAACTGAGGTGCTGCCAGTGGAGCTGCAAACTTTCTCTGCAGGGACAGCCACTGTGTTGGCTTTTGAGTCCCTCACACACACCTGCACACTAAAAACTGCATTAATACCACCTTACCCACTGCTGAGTCAAACAGCAACCACTTCATTTGGTACCATGGACTGTTTCTGAACCAGTGACAGAAAGGTCAAGCTGCCTGTATCCAATTACCAAGCCTTTCCCTCCTCTCCAGAGGAAAGGACCCTTTTATTTAGAACACTGATACACAAATGTTTCATGTAACAAATGCATGAAATAATTCCTAAGTGATATATCTCATGCTGAGCTCCCAAGGAAAATAAAAAAGAAAATAAATCACAGCAAATGCAAGAAACTTGTAAATAAATCACTTGACAAGAAAGACCAAACTTGGTGCAGTAGTATTTTCCTTAGGAGTGACCAGCTGGCACCTGTTTATACAAGGAATTGATAAAAGCAAGCAGCTGTATCTCTGCAAAACACAAACGTTACAAACAGGCAGCAGGTATGAAAAACATCCTGAACTATCCAATCAATTTTAGCAACAACGGTTTCATTTATGACTTTATTGCTTATTTCCATTCACAGTTATCACAATTTGTAAATTCAAGGGTCCCTCTGACAATTATGCAAGAACCACAAAACTGAATCCCCTGGTTCAGGTTTATTCATGGAAATCTGAATGACTCATGGATTGCACTGCCTTCTTCATACACATATTCCCAAAGGGAAAAACTTCTGGAAGACACCACTGGTGATGTACCACAGCAATCAATAAACACTGCCTCTGCCATCTTCCTTCCAGCAGCTTAAAAGGCTCAAGCAATTGGCTTGTCAACAGCAACAATGACTAGAGCTGCTTCTTGCAGTACTCCACAAAACTTTCAAGAGACCACCAGCAACTTTAAAATGTCTGAAATTTCCCTCACACACAGATACAGGGCTACAGATGTCATAAAAAATGCTGCCCATTTTAAGGCAGCTGAGAATTCTGAAGAAAAAGCAAAGGTCATTCCAGTTACTGTGTTTCCTGGTCTAGTAATTGGGCATGAAGAACTGTGTACTTCCCAGTTTAATAACCACCCAGTTAAAAGCCACTCAGAGCAACTCAAATTGTTTTTAAAACCACTAATTAAAAACCGTTAGAAAAATTAAAAGATAATTATATTTTTATTGATGTATAAACTCTTTTCTCCCACAGAATTGCTCATCATACTTCTACTCTACATATGAAGAAATGCTGTGTACTTCTCATTCATCACTTTTCCCCTCAGTAATCCTTTGGCCAGTCTCTACCTTGAGGCCAACGCCAACTCCTGCTACCAGCACTTTGTTCTGTTACCAGAACAACTGCACCTCTTGAAAGAGCAGCAGACAAACCAGGAAGCACTTCAGAACTTGTAAATTAAAGGTTGAGTTCCATTCTAATTCATGTTTTTATTTATTTTATGCCCTTATACAATCTAAACACCTACTCCTGCAGAACTGAAAGAACATAAAGGCACACCACCACTGAGCCCATTTTCCACCACACACGAGTCCTTACAAGAAGAACACAACACATCTTTCAGTTATTCAGATGCCACTGAAAGACTCAGATGGAGGAAGTGATCTGGTGTTCAATTTATGCACTTTGGCCCTTACTGTAAAGCCCAACCTCCTGCACAGAGCTGACATCCCAACTCTGGAACCATGTGCATCACCAGGGCTCTAATTTGCACAGAACTGACATGTACAGGCTGGTGGAGACACTGGGGCAACAGGAGCTTCTGCCTTGTTCTTCCAAGAGCCCTTCACAACTGGCAGGTCCAGAGGCCATGGGCACAAACTGGATCACAGAAATTTCTGTATCAATGGCAGGAATTTTTTTTTTTTTCCCAAAACAGTGACTGAGCAGAGGCACAGGTTGTTTGGCAGGTTGTAGCCTTTCCATCCTCTGAGACATTGAAAAGCCATCTGGACATGGGCAACTGGCTCTAGGTGGCCCTGCTTGAGCAAGGATGTGGAACAGATGAATTCCCACAGTCTCTGCCTCCCTCAATCCCCTGTGATTCTGTCAATTATTCTGTGATCTCAATGACACAGAGAACCATCATCCTGACACCCTGCAGCCAGGCCAAGAGCCTGGGAGTGTTCAGTCTCCACTGTCTTCCATGCAGAGGCCAAAGAAATCCAGGTATTTTTGGCCATTTCACATATTAAAAAGCTCTATTAAGGCAAAAACTAACCTGCCATCCAGCCCTTGCTAAGCAGCACCAACTGTTCTGCTCTCAGGAAGCCCTCACTGCACCTCCAGCAAAGCCAAATCCTTAACTACTTGACTTCAGCAGCCCTGTCTGTTCTCCCCTCTGTCCCACAGCACAGCCCTGCCCATTTTTCAGAAGCCCAGGACCACTCTGAGCTCCACCAGTGCCATCTGTTCTCTAAAGACAATGGGATCTCATCATACATATGCAAAGTCTTCTGAGCTGCAGGAAGTGGCTAAAAACTGGCTCTGCTGTGTAATGGTTGAGAACCTGGGATAAAACAAGGTAAATGCTGTCCTGCTCTCCAAATTATATCACTTATATAAAGCAAATTAAAAAAAAATAGAAAGCATAAATTAGTGTGGCTATTTAGAAACAGAAGTTTAAAATTAGACCATAATTATGCTTTCTCTTGCACAAAAATAAAAAGTTACTTGGGGATCTCCCATAACCACAGTTACTGCCCACTGATTTATGCATCATGAAAAGCATTTTGAGTTTTTATGTATTTTAACAAAGCACCTCATTTTCTGTACTAATTTATAGCAACCACAGTGTATACACATAAAATGTATGTTCTTTGTACATCCTTGAAGAATTCCCTGTTAAAACTGAAAAGGAACAAAACAAACTATAAAGAGTATCACTCACCATGGTCATACCTCCAGTAAGTATTGAAAACCCACTATTAAGCTGTATTTGTTACATTTTTTTCTACTACAGTCAAGTTGCAGATCATAGTAACAACTCATAAAAAAAATGTCTTTTGTGTTAAAGTTTACAGAATTATTTTGGGTTTTCTCTCTGTTGGCACAGCAGAATCTTGCTCATCTCATGTACCTGGAGCTCTGTTGTGCTGATACATCTGAATTCAGACTCTTCTAAGGGCAAACCTCAAACCTCACCCCATCTTACAAATTCTGCTTTTCTCTTCAGAAAACTTTTGCCACCTTCCATAAATTTCATGTGGCTTCGACAAGATGAGCCTCTTCTCCTTATCCTGCACACAGTATGATCAATGCTACTGGTGCCCAAAATAGGACACTTCCTAAATGAGACTGACACACCTCCCTCCTCTCCCTCAGAAACTTCAATCAGCAAGTGACTGTGAGTGTCAGTGCAGTTCCAAAGTACAGGCACAACCTCTGCCCACCTCAACAGCAGGACTCACAAAATGGAGTCACTGACACATTTCACTGCATGTAGCTCACAAAAACCTCTTAAAATTGTGTTTGTTTGGTCTGTTCAGTTTGGGGGGTTTTTTGTGGTGGTTGTGGGTTTTCTTCCCCTCCACATTAACAATGGATTACTCTGAGCTGGGGCTTTGATCTTGTGCATCCAATCACTCCAACCTGCCTTCATGCACCATGAAGATGCCACCACTGGACTTAATCCCCATTTCATTGATCTCAAAGCCATTATGCCATTTTTAATTAAAACTTCTGCTTTTGTTAGTCAGTGCTCACAGAGCTAAAACTCCTGATGGTGCTCAGCCAAGTCTGACAACTCTGACTTAGGAGGAAACGTCATCACTGCAGATTTTAAATCAGGGTTATTGTCATAAATTCTGTGCAAACAGATCCCCTCAGTCCAAGAACTCAGCACACCTCCTCATACTCCCATGAGTCTCACATTTCTCTTAAGCAGAAGAAACAACTCATCCATGGTCTGTAAATGGAAAGCCCAGAAGTGTTTCCAAATTCTGGGCTTCCCAACAGGCAGGGGAGGGGAGAATCAATCCTTTTTAGGAGCATCCTGTTCTAGATGCAAATGATTTTAACGTGGGTTTTTGTGGTACTTCAACTAAAAATACATCTAATTTACTAAATTTATTATCTACTGATTTTAGTAAAAAAATTCCAGAGGGTTCCCTAGGAAGGGGAGCAGGTTACCCCACTGCATTCTTTCCTCATGAGAGTATCTCCCATTTATCATGGCCAGTTGAAAAAACTAACTCCTGAAGCCAGCTGGTTGCAATCCCTTAAAACCAACTGCCTGGACACACTGTACAAGCACCGCAGGACTTGCAAGTCAAATCCACAGGAAATTCAGAGGGAGGGGGAGGGAAAAAAGGGCCCCCCCACCGGTGCAATATTGGCTGAGCAATGCCACACTGTGCATGTGCTTGGGCACAATGGCTAAAGAGAGCCCCGAGATTAAACCCTCCCAGGCACAGCCTCCTGCGTGCTCACAATACCGCCCGGGACCAGCCCCTCTGGAGAGGAAGGCAGGAGGCTGATGCCATAAAAAGAGCTGGGATTCTTAAACATCTGAAGCCAGGCTTAGGGGAAAATGACTGACAGGCAACAGCTGAGAGCATTCTGCATTGATCCTGTACCATCCTGACATTCCAGGGAGGGTGATGGTGGAGGAAGATTTTTCTGACGGCACAAATAAACTCGAAAAATCTTAAAAAGAAATTAGTCGAAATATTTTAAGATCATCATTATCCTCCCGCTTCACCCCATCCCACCCCAAAGCCCCTACATCTCTAAAAACCCATCCCCCCCACANCCCCCGCCGTTGTGTCCCCGCCCGCTGAGGGGGGAGCGCGGGAGCTCCCGCGTGAGGGGCGGGAGGGGCGGGGGGCGCTGCGCGGACAATGCGGAGCGGGGCTGTGCTTTGTGAAGGAGCGGCGGCTCCAAGGGCCGGCCCGGAGGGGACACCCTGGGGCTCCCGAGCTGCCCCCGGCGGTCAAAAATGGTGCTCGGCATCGGTGCGGCGGGCTCGGCTTTGTCCCTCACGGGGGGCCCGCCCTGCTCACACCGTCCTGCCCACACTGTGCTGCTCACACTGCCCTGCCCTCACTGCCCTGCCCTGCCCTCAGTGTCCCGCCCGCCTTCCCCATGTGCTGCTGCTCGGAGGGGAAATAGAAACTATGAAGTGCCTGTCGATGCGGGTCGATGTCCCTCACAACGCGCTGGAACGCGAATCGTGCTGTGAGCTGGGTGCTCACATCAGCTTAGTCATGCAGAGCCTGAGGAACGGCCTGTACCTTTGCCAATTGCATACGTTTTTGCAATAGCTTTAAATGCAGAATCATACGAGTCTCATTGAATCGTCAGGGTTGGAAGAGGCATTTAAGATCCTCAAGTCCAACCACCAACACGCTGTAACCCCTGAGCCACCACTCCAGAACCAGATGCCTCCTAAACGCCTTCAGGGATGGTGACTCCACCGTCTCCGTGGGCAACCTGTGCCACCCAAACCACCCACCTGACCACCCAAACAGTGAAAATGTTTGTTTCTAATATCTAATCTGAGTCTCCCCTGGTTCAGCTTAAGTCCATTTCAATAAAAGGACTTTCAAACGCCCTTTCTGCTGATCTTTCCTGCTGGACATCAGCTCCAAATGACCAGGGATGCGTGATGGTGTTTTACCCATCAGATGCTTTAATTTTTAGTTTCTCCATGTTAATCTCCCACTGTAGCTCTGGACCAGTTGTAACCACGGCTGTCAGAGGGATGAGGATTTGGGGTAAAAAAGGCTCAAAGGAGGCCCAAATGCTCAAAATAGCCAAAGAATGTGTGGTTGTGGCACCTGGGGACATAGTTTAGTGGTGAACAGCACAGTGCTGGTTAATGGGTGCACCTCATGATCTCAGAGGCATTTTTCAACCTTAATGTTTCTCTAATTCTGTGATTCTGCCATAAGTGAAGGAAAGAGACAGGTTCAACCAACATCATGAACTTTATTCCTATGCCGTGTGCATGAATATTCTCATTCCTGCATTGTATTTATTACACATGAATGTTGGAGGGTACCTTTTTATTCTAAATATTGTTAAATCTTTATAGATGACTCACAATTTGTTCTGTCCATGGTGCCTAGGCCACATATGAGTACAAGAGCTTCTTGCAAAATGGTAGGTGCCTTTTTTCCTGTTGGCAAAGGCCACTTGGAATTTCCAGGATAAAGTGTGAAACCTAATAATAGAAAACAAAGAGTTGTGCTACAAAAATTCTATGCCAAAAAATTTCATGGCTCCAAGACTGAATAGCCTGAGATTCATTTATGCAGCTACCAAGACACAGAGTTTCAATGTCAACTGCTAAAAAATGGTGTCTCTAAAAAAAAAAAAAAAAAAAAAAAGAGCAGAAATAAACTGTGTGGAGTAAAAATAGGACACAAAAAAAAATTGCTCCAGAACTGCGTGAGGTGCATGGGAGTCACATTTGCAGAAGTGGGGGACGGTTCTGGTCACTAATGATAAGGAGAACTGGCTTGAGCTAATGCAATCTGCATCTGAATTTGCCTGATAACATTTGTTTTTCTGGAAGTGTGAGGATGATGGTGGTTAGGTGACAAGGTTGTTTACATGTTAATACTGAGACAGATTGCTATACCTGGGTGAAAGGGAGGTAGAAGAGGGCAATTAGCAGGTTGTAGGCCATAATAGTTTGCAGCACATCTGTCAGAATGTAGAGGATAAATGTTCTAAATTTAGTTTTCACTTACTGTAAATTAGGAGTAACTACTAAATTAAATTCCTTTAAGTATTCAATGAAGTAAGAAAAGGGAGGATCTTTATCCATCCTCAGGAACTCAGCAGTCTTCCTCTCATAGCAGCTACTTACAACTTTTTTCACAAGCCTTCATAAAGTGACTGTCTTTTTGGTTTCATTTTGCAAGAGCCACAGTGGAGCTGCCACCTCCATTTCCTAGAGCCTCTCTGCTCCTAGGGATGTCATGGGTAAGTCTGGTTGAACCACTCTCTGTCCTCTGTTGAAACTCCCACAGCTCAGGAAGGAGAGCAACCTTCTACTTGCCAGGAGGACAGTAGGCAGGAAATAGCAGGATTCTGTATCCTTGGGACCCTTGGTTGGAAAGAGCAGGAAAAGGTTTGTTTATTTGAGTGAGCAAAATGAAGGGTGAAGGATTAAACACTGAGGGATTAAGATTGTTGTCTTCAAATACATCAAGGGGCACAGAGGGGATAACAATCAACAAGAAACTAAGGCTATAAAAGACAGAAAACATGACTGGCAAAAAGATTCCCCAATAGGTATAGACTAATCATGAATAAACTTAGTTTGGAAATGAGACTTTACAATGGGAAGTTGAGGAAGTTGCAGGAATAGCCTTTCAAAAAGAATTAATGAAAGTTAATAAAGCCTGACTACTTTTAAGATGGAAAAAGCACTTATGAAGGTGATACATCATGAGCAGTATAAGCCATATTTTGAAGAGAGAAAACTTTGAAAGTATTGACCCAACAAATAAACAACCAACCCACACTCGCACTCTTCCAAATGCCTTGTCTAAAATTCAAGTATGTGTCTGTAGTGGAGAGGGTTCAGGAAAAAGCCATAAAACCAAGGATTGAAAATGTAACTCACAGTGAAAGAGTACCATAGCAGAGTTTTAAAATTTGAACAATGATTTTTTCCACCATCCACAAGTACCCTGGTAGGACAAAAAAAATATAAAGGCCTCTTTAGATTCCTGTCACTGGCAATTTTGAAATCAAGATCAAGTGTGGTCTAGTTCATACAAAAATGAATTCATGGAAATCTTGTCAACTGTGTTGGGTCAGATTTGGGACCGCTTGACATCAGACTCTGCGTTCATCTCGCCCAAAAGCAGACAAATTTTAGCTACTTTCAGAGACTTGGGCAAGAGTTAGACAACTATGAAGTCAACAACATAACTGCTTAGAAGAGTTATCTCTTAAAGTAAGATTATATTTAGTTGTGAAAAGATGTACACATTGATAGCCCTCTTACACTACTATAGGCTGATAGTTTATGTCTGAAAAAAAATTTGTATTTTTAAACTATCAGTTACTTCATTGTCAATTAACTTTAGTGCCTTTTCTGATACCAAAACACGTGTCAATGCTGTGTATTACTGAGTGTATTGCCTACCCTTCAGTAAAATAAAACCCCAGAAGCATCCTTTTTAGTTTTTTTTGTTAAAAAAAAAGCTAAAAATTAAGGCTAAGTACATTCAGACTAACACCTTTACTTACAAACACAATTTAACAACCTAGGTTTTCCATTCCATTCCATTCAGTGAAGGGAAGTGCTGACACTTAGCAACTCATGCCATAAAAATTAAATTAATGGTAAAAAATTAATCTAGCTTTGCCTTTAAGTGGGTAAAAACCTTTTTGGTTCTGTTGCTCATTCTGAAACTTTGGCAGAAGGCTGATACTCACGAGAGACATCCATCCAGGGACTTCCAACCTTAGCAGAAGTTTAGGCAACAGGCAGGACTGAGACCCTCTGTAAATTACTGTGTGCATCCCTAATTCTCAGTGGAGAAAAGCAACACAGCTGAAAGATATTAAGAGATAAGATCATACTGGCCTCATGTCTTACCAAATGACAAAACTACGTTACAACAAAATTCCTGGAGAAGGTCTTTTGAAAAATTACCTGCTTCCACATGTGCAGAGTTTATCAATTTACATACTTATTTTCTACATTCCACAAATTGTACTTGGGTGGTAGAAGGAAATTTATGAGACTTGTAAAATCACCTCCAGTAGACTTGTGCAAGTAGAGCAGGGATCTCACATCTTGTGGCACAACACTGGTAGAAAGACATGAGGCCTCAATACAGATTGTCTCATTGGGCTGTATAAAGGTCTGTAGTTTGTTGTAAAAATGGAAAGAAAACTCCTGTAGAAAAGCTTGTGTTTTGTTTTGTCCTTCACTGTGACTTCTGCACTATTTGAATATTGAGCTGAACAAGAATCTCTGCTGTTTTTCATCAGCCTTTCACAACTGCATTCCTGATCTTTACCAATAAATGAATATTTGTCTGGAGTTTCACTGAACCACATGTGCTGTGCCCAGCCACATCTGCAAGTACTGTAAGCAGACACCACTTCTGAAAATAGGGCCCACAAAAGGTGTTGCTAAGTGAGGGTATGTGAAAACATTTTTGTGCAATGCAGTTTCAAACCCCCTGTCTGGAATGGAAATTGAAGGAAGAATAAACCATAAGTGTTCCTTTTATTGCAAAAGAACTTTTGTAGTTATTTGCATCTACCTTGAAAGGGAAAAATCTTTGGAACTAATTTATTTTTTGTGTATTACAGCTGATAGCACTCCTATTTATCTGTCTGGACACAGTGAACTTAAAATGATTTGCATTTATAGGGTTAAAAACCTCCTATGTTCAGATGGATAAAAAGTGTTAAGAATCCACAGAATGCAGGAGGTGTTTACTATTATATTCTACTTCCCATTACTGGAGTCTAAAAAAGAAAAAGTCACTGAGCTAATTAAATTATATAAGGAAGACATCAAGAACTGGTATTAAAAGAAAATTGATATTGACCACAGTGTGTGTTTATGGTGAAGTAATAATGAGTAATATAATTCAGGTTTTATTTGTTCAAAGTCCATAAGATAATGTGCATATTCAGGTAAAGAATAATATACATCCAGGCAACAGACTACTATGTGAAAGTAATTTCATGCTGAACAACAACACATGAACCTTCTTTTTTTCACATTGGATGAACTTCTGTCATACCATTATTTGACTTCCCATTTTCCTCAGTAGCAGCACAGGAAAGTAAGCAAAATAAAATGAAAAGTTTGATGTCATTCTTAGAGCAAAGAGAAGCACTCGACAGTGCCTACTGTAAACTCAATGTTCATCCTGGCACCAGGCAAAGAAACTGTAAAATCATTTCACTGAAATTTTTATGAACTCCAGTGAGAACACTGCTGGTTAATGGACTTTATGCAATGGGCGGAAGCTCATCCACTCACAATCCAACTTCTCATGGGGTTGGCTTGGTTTGCTGATTTTCATTATCACTTTACATCTGCCTATTTTGAATGCTGGTGTGGATGCAGCTGATCTGAAAAAACTAACCTTGTGCTTGCCTTTGTTCCAAGCCAGGAAGTGAAGTGCACTGAGCACCAGAGGGACCTCGGTGGTTGTCTGTAGTCATGGTGATGTAATAGTGTGGGAAGACCTGTCACACA
>VYZS01060473.1:7429-27138 GCA_013400695.1 Neodrepanis coruscans
CCCTGGCAAGTGGACACCCAGGGACGGAGGGAGGCAGAGGCGGGAGGAACCGCAGCGACGGGCGGGCAACCCTGGCAGCTGGCCCCTCCCGCGCCGCTGCGGCCAAAGAGCTGGCACCGCTGCCGCCGCGCCCCTCCCCTGCTGCCGGGGGAAGGGGGGGCCTCCGCTGGCTGTACTGTGGCTGCCGCTGGGGCTGGCGCCGCTGGACTAAGTAGCGCCGGGCAGCGCCAAGCCCCAAGGGCGGCCACGCTGCGCCGCTCGGCACAGCAGGGGAAAGGGACCACCGGAGCGGCGCGGGCACTGCCCGCAGCCCCGTACCACGGGCCCCCCGGCCTGCCAGACCTCCACGGTAGGAAAAAAAAAAGGCACGTTTTATTTCACTTTCTTTTTCACTCCACGACAGAGAGATTTTCAGATCCTTCCTATAGGTGAAGAATATGTCTTCCAATATACTCTTAAGACTGGAAAGGTATCAAAAGTGTAAAATTGTTGCAAAGTTAACGCTGAAGCAAGTGATGGTGAAGCTCTTTAATACTTGAGTTATCGTGACAGCTGAAAGAGTGATGAATAGAGGATTTAAACAATTTTGGGAGAGGTTAGCTGAGGGAAAGATAAGTGATATGGGATGCCATAATCCAAAAATTATAAAAGCTTTGTATGGGAGACTAATTTTAGCTTATGAAACTAGAGACGTAGCAGCAGCAAAGGAGCAGGATTGTGAAATGCAAAGACAAGCTCAACAGCTGAATGAGGCTACTATTAATTTTTTGTTTGTGTATATATATAATCTCACAACAGAGAAGAATATGGAATAAGTGGGTATGTACTCAAATAGAACATGCAAGTAACCACTTTTGTAGAAACTGTTGAGTAAGAGGTAATAAAGTATGTGGTCATTTTTCCCTTTTTAGCCAACGAGGGAAGAAAGAAATACTGTGTTTGTGGCTGGGGTAGCTATTGCTGCCATTCCATGAATCTGTTTCCAGAGAAAGCTGTGGAAATGGTACATGAAGTGTAATCTTTAATATACCCTTCTGTGGACATTGGAAGTCCTTGGGTGACCTTAGCACTGAAATATTGATAAAGATGTTAGGTTGTGAGATGATAGGTACAAGACAAAAGGGGTAAATTGTAATTGAAAAACTTTTGATATACCTGCTAATACCTGAAGACTGCTGAAGCTTGCTTTGGCCCACCTCAACAATTTGGTCTGCACCCAAAGCCATACCCAGAAGCTGCAAGCAGCAGCTGCTTTATGCAATGTAGCTTTTGAATAATTGGCAGCAAAGACTGTATGAAATAAGTCTTCTTGAATAGCTGAAGCCATGTCTTCAGTACTTTTAGTATTTGAGTGCTTATATGATCTAGCACAGTCAAAATGCAGATTTTCCTTTGGAAGTAGTTTTGGGTGTGTTTTAAACAAAACAAGGTTTTGCTTAAAATTGGGCATTCTTCATTTGTCAACTTCATTTGTCTTTGGATGACATTCTCACTGTGGGTTTTCAATCCAAAATACTGTTGTTAGTTAAATCTGTGTTGTCTCTGCATCTACTTTCATGTAATGATTTTGTGCACACACAGGACCTTATGAGGTAGTCTGGTCCACCCCCCTGGCAGGGTCAAGGAAAGCAGGTTGCTCAGGTCCATCTAGCTATCCGTGTCGCCACAGACAGCCTGTCTCAAAAATTGCCCATGCTGATGGTGAAGCTTCCCCTCTTAGTAGGAGTATTTCTTACTCAAGTTCTGTCATCTGTTGTTATGCAAGTCTAGGAAGAATCTCACTTTGTATTTTGTATGCCCTCACTAGAGAGCAGAGGTAGCAGTAAGACACACCTGCAAACACCTTTACTTCAAGCTGAACAAACACATCTTCATTTTATGCTGTGCGTTCTAGTTGGTGCTGTGGTTCTGCACTTCTTAATGCTGCTTTTCTGGGCAGCCCAGAATGAAACTGTTGCAAATGCAGTTTCAGTCAGAGTCAAAGGAAGTGATGAATTCTGTAGATGTGGTGGCTTCACTCCAGTTAGTGAGGCTTGATAATCAGTTACACTTTTCAGTTATAGATGAACACACACTAGGTGTTCTGTTTGTTGACTGGGTTGGTAAGTGACTTCTTGCTAAGTTACATTGTATCTGGTAAAACCTTAGCCCGCAGTGTTGCATGGTGTCACTTTCGTTCCAAGTACAGGGTTTCTCTCTCTGATAAACTTTGAGGACTGTTTCAAGGGACTTAAAAAATAAGCTTCTGCTGAATCTCGGCCTCTTCTCTCTGTTTCTCCCAGTTTGATCTGTGGATTTACAGAGGATATTATGTTTTGTTGTGTAGTTGATTAAGTGGGTCATGAGTTAAAAAATAGTTGACCCTTCAGGTAGTAATGCCTGTTAGTACTGGTCATTCTTTGTTTAAAAAGTTATGTCTTGAATCCTGGCTGTTCGGCTTTATTGCTTGGTTAGCACTCCATATGTTGTATTTTTGAAGTGGTGGCAGTTATCTATTGGAGGCTTGGGAACTTGACATATGATCAAGATATGTCAGTAATATTCACATTGGTTGTTCTGGATAACAAGTAGTTATCTGAATTCAGGTTATTCATTATAACTTATTCTAAATTAGGTCATATGGAAGAATAAGTTGATTAAAAGTGTTATTCCAGCCTATTTAGTAATATATTAGTTCAGAAATAAAAGCCAAAATTTAGTTAGCTGCTCTTGTGACACTTTGCTTAGAAATATTTTCTCAAGGTCAAACTATTCTAAGTTATTTACCTTATCTGTTTAATCCGATTCCTGTGAAGAGCCATCTGAAAGTCTCAGCTTTTTTTAATTTAAGTAACGAGCTAGAGAGCTGGAGAAGGTATTTACAATACTATTTGCAATTGTGGAGCATCTTCACTTTAGCTCCATTTCTCACTTAGGTGACTGCTAAAAGGTAAACTGTATTAGCAGCATATCATTTGCGGGTTTAGAAGAAAGGAAGTTCTGTACTTCAGCTGCATCTTGTGAATATTCCCAAACTTGAGGTTCGAACTGAGGGAAGAACAGGCAATTTCCGTGTTGTTTACTTTCTCTAATGTTCTGGTTGTTTAGATATCAGTTCCTGCTCTGAAATGGGCTTTACATGGGGTTTGAAGCATAATAACAATTTTTTTTTTTTTACTTATATCTTAGCATAAACTTAGTGCAGTCCTTGTAGTGCAGAGGTTCACCTAGCTCACATGTCCTGCTGGCCAGGCTCTGACATGATCTCTCAAATGTCTCAGGTTTAGTGCCTTTTCAAGCCTTTATGCTCCCTATCTTCAGTGTTGAAAATGCCTAGGTAGTTGGGTTCTAAATTTTGTTAAAATTTGCTTCTTTTTAAAGAAAAATGCGGCCACATCAACAAATACATGTTAGAGAGGAGTAAGATTTAACCTGTGTTTTTAAGACCTCTGCTATCTGGGTCGCAAAAGGCTCAGTACGTATTGGTGTTTTTTTGCCTACGTGACTCATTTGAGTCATGTAAATGAAACATACACAAAGTTTATGCAATCCTGGTAGATACACGTTACTTTTCAGAGTCAGTAGATGTGTGTTTTAATCCAGAGTCTGCTTTGTATCTTTTTATGGCTCTGGTTTATCTAAAATGAGAAGTGAATTCTGGTTGGACAGATGCTAGCTAATAATGGACACATTTGCAGGAGAAATTGTATCCAGTGGTAGCTGGGGGGTTACCTATGTAACTTGTAACTTGGTGTTACATGTCACAGTCACCTTCCATAGCAAATGTCCTTGTAGACCTTCTTGGTAGAGGAAACTAAATTAGATGTAATGGAGTGTAATTATTCTGCAGATCTGACTACTCTCCAAAATTGAGAAGTTATTATCCTATTATATTTGGGTTAATTGATTTTTTTTGTGTTCTGTGTTAATAGTATTTCCTTTCATTTTAGATCACTGTATTGTCACTCGGACATACCTCTTTCTGCATAAGTTTTGGTTCTTCAGTGCTGCCTATTACTTTGGGAACTGGGCGTTCATTGCAGTAAGTATAGTTCGACTTTTGGAAACCACTGAATCAAGTTGGATAATTTACAGTGGTTGTCATTGCATCATTTGCATCACCACACTTCCATTTCATTTTACATATATTGCCCTTGCATGCTCCTTAATTGAATAACAGTAACCTTTACTCCTTATTTTAAATTGCAGGTCTTTTTAATTGGATTAATTGTTTCATGCTGCAAAGGCAAGAAATCAGTCATTGAAGGTGAAGTTGATGACGATGATTCAGACATGAGTGACGATGAACTGTCTGTTTATTATCATTGATATCCTTTTGCCTTCAAGATTAAAAAATACAATTTTAACTTATCTTCCAAGTCATACTGGTGTGGAATTCATAGTCAAGTAAGCATCCTGTAAAAATTAAATGTACTCACTTAAAGGGGTAAAAGACTTGAATATCATTTTTTGAGTAGCACTTTTTAATCAGAACAAATATTGAAGCTGAATTTGAATAATATGTAGAAAATATTGTTTTACGATTAAACACATGTAAATTTTTGATGTATAATTTGATAAGCTGTTGTAACTATTTCATAATTCCTGACACTTTTCTGTTAAGTTTTCTTAAATACTTTCATGCATAATGTGTAGGACTTTTTTATTCATAAACTAGCTAAAATCCTGCAAAACAGTGCAAATATTGCTGAGAGATTTGAATGAGCTTTACACTTTCAAAAGGGTTTGACTTTGCGTTAATTTTGTTGGCATTTCTAGGATATAGATATAAAACTATAGCTAACAAGAGAATGGCCCTTAAAGTATGCCAAGAACACTCTTGGCATGAGTTCCCAGTCTGTGAAAAAAATAATTTTCCTACTGTTACTGCCCCTGAGTTACCATGGGAATGGTCAAGTAACTGAGGTGGCTTTTGCTCTATCAAAGGAAATCATTAGACTAAATTTCAATATTCAGCACTGTTGCAGTGTTTTAGTACAGTTCAGTTCTGAAACTGCCAGGTGCCTGATTTAGTAATAACTAATGGAATAATCAAGATGTAATTAATTTTTCAAGTATTTTTCTCTTTAATGCAAATTGTCTAGTTTAGAGTTTTCTTTCAATATTTAATGTAAATGTTGTCAACTTGTTTACAAGCCAATATGTTTATAAAAACACAGTTCATAAATATTTTTGTCATTCATGTTGTCTTTGTAAAGTAATCCTATTTTAGCTATATAGTTACTGAGCTATATTTTTAAGGCTGGAAAAAAAATTTCAGGTATCCTTCACAGACTTGGAAAGAGAAAGTACAGATTTTAAGCTTCTGATGCTACCTGAAGGACATTAAAGCCCATGCAAGTCCATGGAAATGTAACTTAGGTAGTCTTTTTATAGGTCTAATTATTCAATAGCTATTATATTTTGTGAGAATTATTATGTCCAGCTTACATGTTTGCAAACACTGAAGTTATTTCAAGAAGAGTCTGCCTCTTCCTGCAGTATTTTGAAGGAGGCTCTAAGGAACATCTGAATTTTAATTTAGCTTCAGTATTTGAGGAAATCTTAGGTGAGTTGCTTAGTTAATACATGAACACAGGGAACTGATGTGTGGACCCTTACAGGAACAAACAAAACATAAGTCTTTAACAAACTTTCTGTGCTGACTGCTCCAATAATATAAATGTTTATGTGGCAGTCTGGAAGTATGTCTGATGTAGGTTGATCATGAGCTGGAAATATGCAGTCAGGTCTGCTCAATTAATATCAGTCAATCTATTTGTTACCAATGAGACATTTGAAAGGACAGAAATGTATTAAAATAGTGAAAGTAAGTACTAGAATTTGACTAAGCAGTTTGATCTCCCTCTGACTAGAATGAGCTGAATAGTATTTAAATGTGACCATTGGAGAAACATGCAAGGAATTATTTAAATAAGTTCAAGTAACTTTAACGAAAGGTGGAACCTGGGTTTGACTGTCTGGAAGCTGCATCCAGAAGGTAGAGGAAGCTGGAGTATACTTACTGATGGATGCCCTGGTGGAAAACTTACATGAGCTAATTTAAATAAAGATAGCTGCTCACATGTTCTTTCTTTGTGGGTTTTTTCCTTTTTTTGTCTTCAGCTTTAACCAGTGGTAATTATCACCTTCTTTGTCTGTATCTTGTACTGATTTGTTTGTAATACCTAGTTCTTCAGAGTTATGTCTAAACTTCTCACTAGGGATATCACAGCTTGTCTGGGGAAGATTGACAGGAAGGTGTTGGTTTCATGCCAGTGTTGTATGTTGGCTCAGGGGGTCGCTGGCCAAGGTAGTTGGTCACTGCCTAGGCCTATACGTTGCTAGCATTTCATTAATTTCCAGGTTCTTCTCAATCCAGTCCTGTTTTCTGTCCAAATAATCTATATGCAGAAGTACAATTATCTGCCTTTGAATTGGTGACTTTAGGTTTTAATTGGCAGATTCAGTAAGTACCACTTTTTTGAATCCAGGTATTAATCAGATTTGCAAGCAGCCCGTGGCTAGCTGCAGCTGGCAAAAAGCAGCCTTCTGTTAGGAGAGTTCAGACATTGTTTCAGACATCTACTGTCACCCTGTGTCATATAAGCAGTAAATAACTGTCAACACTCATAATCAGAATTGCTCTTCACCTGCCACATCCTCACTAGAATTTCTTAGGAGTTCAATGAACCATTTGACTCACAAGGTTTTAAAAGATTTTGTATGCACTAATGTAATTGTAATGAATATACACTCAAGAATTCATCTCTAAACACTTCCTGTCATGGAAAAGACATCTTTAACTGTTCTGTGCCTTTTAAATGATGGTTTTGAAATTTACTGTGTGAACTCACCAGCTGGCTTTGTACATTCAGTATCACCCAGTGAAGAAAACCAGCAGTGAAATACAAGATAGTCCTGACTTAAAATACTTGGCTTTGATCAATACTTGCAGAAACTTTTAAGAAACAGGACTTCCAGTATATTATTTCTTAGTTGTTTCTTGTGCTGTCTTAGATAAAATACTTGCAAGTAAAACAATTAGTTTTCATCCAGAGTTACCCGTGCTGTGGCAGCAGTTCTCACTCATTTAGTTGTTAGCTGTGAAATGGTAGTCCAGTTTTCTGCAGGTTTTAGTGCAAATTCCCAGTCATGTTACAGTAGAATATTCTACCTTGCAGGCAAATACCTAACAACTTCTGTTGAATCATCAGAGATTTCAGTTTACTGGAGTGAAGTCACTTAAAGGCATCAGAATTTTTTCACTGCTTTGATTAAATGAGTGATATTTTAAATCTCCACAATATGGGCTTTCAGAACGTCTCAGTAGATGTAATGCTATTGTCAGACCTGGCTTAAGTTACATTCATTGTACTTTTCCAGTTAACTTCTGTGTTGGAGGCTCATGAACATTTAGAAACTAGAGAGCCTTAAATCTTGCTGGCAAGTCAAACTGTCATCACCAGGGATTTGTTTAATAGACTTCAGCAACAAGATGGATCAAGTTCGTCCTCATTTTGCTGCTTCAGCTATAGCAATGGGTAGTTTATCCAGAGTTACAGGTCATAAATACAGTGAAGCCTGTAGTAGTCTGTTTTGTTGCTTAGCTGAAGCTGGCAGTATGCTGCAGATTTCTTGCTGATTATCAGGAAAGGATTTCACTTCTTTCTGACAAAGATGCAAATAAATATCTGCTACCTCTTTCTATTTGCAGCTTTAACTTCAGGAAAATGGCCGTAGAGATTTTGCATTGGAGATTCTAATCTGCTTATAGGTAAAGTGTACCTGTGCTAGAGTCATGAGGCATAGAAAGATAATTGTATGTTTGGATATGTGATTATTTAAGTGAAAAACTAATGAACCTTTTCAGTGCATATGTTTTGCTTCTGAATAATCATTGTAGACATAACTCTTCAGGTTCTTTGACATGTCTTCTACTGCTTAGGAGCTGTATTTGGCTTACAGCTGTTACTTGACTTCATCAACACAAGTTTCTGAACTGGGTAGTGGCCCACAACAGCATTTTGAAAGGCATTGCCCTTCTATAGAAATTATGTGGTTTATCCTATAATACTGGTAATTGCTGATGTGCATAGCAGAGGTACAGTTGAAGTATTTAATGTAACTGATAAAATGCAAAAGCTAACTTTTCCAGGAAGTAAGCAGAAATTCAACCCATTATGACAGCACTGATACAATTATAGGTATGGGTAGGAAAATAAAGCACTACTTCTGAGTCTAAGCAAAGGAAAAAGATACATCCCTTTCTAAAATTATCAATAATTTGAAATACTCAAGATGTAACATTTTTCAGTCTCTTAGGTGAAAGATTATGGTGTATATTTGTCGTGGTTTTACCACAAATTTAGCGATTTTTTTTCACAAGAGATGTCTGAGAGAAGCCACAGACACACCCCAAAATGAAGAAAACACACAAATATCACAGTTTATTTCGCACACACAGAAAACCCGACAATAAAGTGTAACAAAACAGACAAATTAGGCTTCCCAGGGCCTGTGTTGGGATGAGGACGATCTGGAATAGTGCTGGTCTCTCTCTCTGGGGCTCCCGAAGAGATGCCGGGATAATTAGAGAAGGCCCGCGACCGATCTGAGGAGCCCCCAGCAGAGCGAGCTTCCGCTCGGCTTTTCTGAAGAAAAACACTCAAGACAGAAACCGTGAGCCCCCTCCCTCTAGGCCTCCGGGAAGGGATTTCAGTACTGATGGAAGAGATGTGGTCTTTTGAACCTGGGCAATAGCTGCAGATAATAGCCAGACCACCCACCCCCGGGGAAAAAAAAAAAAAAACACAAGGGAAAAAAACGCCCCCCTGAGGGATAAGTCCGCCCCCCCAGGAATTCACGAGAAAGNGCTGACTCACGGCCTGCGCCGCTCCCGCTGGCCTTTCCAGGGTCGGTTATGTCACCACACTGGATGCCTCGCGACGCCCACTTGGCACAGCGCCGTGCAGCCCGGAAGCCCCAGGCTCACGCGATCCGCTGGGCTCAGCCTCCCCAGCAGCTGGGACCACAGGCGCGCGCCACCGCGCCTGGCTGCAGTGGCTCGGGGCCCACGTCCTCTCCCCTGGACTTTTCACGGGCCAGTGAGAGCTCATCAGATGCCGCCCCCCACAGTGCGCCCACCGGGCTGCATTCAGGCGGGCCCCTGCTCCGACACGCGGGGCCCCACATGGGGCCGAGGGCCTGCGGCAGACTGGGGAGGGGGCCAGGTGAGCGGCGGTCCCCACACTGGGCTGCTCCCCCCCCCCGGCTCACCCTCGCGGGCGGATGCCTGGGGATGGAAGGGAGGCAGAGGCGGGGATCTGCCGAACTCGCGCCGGCGACCGTCCATGTGCCCGCCTGTCCCCACCACCGCGGCCGGTTAAAAACGGCTTTTAACGAACCTATAACAATATTGATAATAACTCTTCTTACAGTAGTGTAGATCTGTCTCTTGTAAGCTTCTGTGAGATGGTTTTTCTTGCAGATAAAGCACAGAAATGAAACTAAGAATCATTATCTCTTTTCCTGCAGATGTAGATTTTGACTGTACTTCTCAAAAGAAATAAAAACCTTTTTTTGATTGTTTAGAATATAATTTTCTGCTAATACTCTAAAACAAATTCTTCTAAATTAAGACACTTGCCAATTCTGGATAGTAAAATTAATTAGAAATTCTAGTGTTCTTGATCAGTGATAATGAGATGTGATAATTTGTTACAGAAATGATCTGGAAGTTGGACTATTTTTAACTTCCCTCCTATTCAGAGAGATTGTATGAGTGATAGCACTGAATCAGATTTGTAGCTATAAAAAGGATTTTTCCTTTGAAATAAACAGATAATTTAGGCAGATTTAACAACCCACATTTATAGCTCTCTTTCAGATTTACCTCTAGAAGTGTGATCTATTTAGAGGGTCAGAAGAAGGATTTAGGTTTCTGGAGGGCTGATAATAGAGGTAAGCCAGAGATGTGGTAAATTTTGTGATCCTTCTGTTTTTGTCACCTAGAAGGACATGAGATCTTCCCTTTTAACAGGTGATTAATGTTGAATGAAAATATGCAGGTTGCCTGTACAACAAAGCAACTTAAGTAGTTCCGAGGATTTTTGCAGAACAATGTCAATATCCTTATAAGAATCCAAATGTCTTGCATAAAGGCGGAGATTGTGAGAACGCTCAAAGCAAATGTGAAGCTGAACGTGTGTCTAGTTCCTACTGAAATTCAAGTCTGGATATGGTGCTTTTCACCAGAATGTATGGAACCTCCTGCAAGAAAGTAGAGTATAGATTGAGTTAATAGCATCTCTGCTTCTGCTAAGCTGCCTAAACATTGATCATGATGTTACTATATGCTATACAGAGTTTGAGAAGTCTCCCAAAGTGTAGTAAGTGTATCACTTCACCTGAGAGTACTTCAAAGTCAGGACAGCAAGGACTTACATACAATGTAATATCTGGGATATTTATACACACACATATGCCCTTCCCCAGACCTGGAGCCTATGGTCTTACTACTGTTATTAAGCACTTGAAGAGTGTTCTGGGACAGAAATGTTTGATTCTGATGCTTCATATATAATTTCAAGGTACCACTTACATTCCAAATTTAGAATCATATAATTGTTTAGAAAACTTGGAAAAGACTTTTAAGATCAAGTCTAACAGTAAATCTCACACTGCCAAGTCCACCAGTAAAAAATGTCCCTAAACACCACATCTACTTCTGAGTTTTACTTACTCTTCTCTAAATATTTAAGTTAAAGTACTGCAACTCTGTGTCTTTATTGTCTGCTGACTTTATGTAGTTTCCAAATAAAAATTATCAAGATGCTGATGGCAGGTATATCTGATTTGCATGAAATTTTCTTTTGGAATGGGCCAATGAAGAAAAATTTATTGCGAAGTGTTCTGTTTTGTTCCGTTTTGAGGTGTAAAGCCTCGAATATAGAACAGCTTCTTATTTGAATTTGCAGGTTAAGTTCTTAACAGTGGACATATCTTTCTAGTGCATGGAGAAAAAAAATCGTAATTGGAAAATACAAACTCTAGAGGAAACCTTTTTTTCCTAGCTGTGGAGTAGGTATTTCATTTTTTCAGTAATTGATCTTGGAGAATTGATATTTTTATTGTATCCTTGACTAGAAAGATATGTCTTTTAAGTTATGCAGAGACTGATATTACTATGTTTTAGGATATGATTTTTAAAAACGAGGGTTGCAACTCTCCTGAAGAACCTCTGGGAGTTCAGATCCTAATAGATTTGGAAAATGCTGCTTTGTGGTTGAGGTACTTAGCGAGAATGTAAAATCAACTGTGTTCAGTTTATGAAGGAATTAAATATAAAAAGTTAATTCTATAAACCCCATCCTTTTAACAAGTGGAGTGAAACATGCCAGCAGTTTTTGTTTTTGAAAATACATCCCTGAAAAATTAGTACTTGACTAATGCAATTATTGTAGAACAGGCTTCAGGCTTACCTAGTCACATCCCTGGTTCTGAGAGGGAGCAGAAGGGTACTGTCAGAGGATGGATTGTAATCTTCCCTGCACTAGCTTTGAGCATATTGTTGAGACTTAATGATACAGGATTCTGAGGTTTTTTTGTAGACTGTTTTTAATCTCCTAGCCCTGGGCTGCTCAAAGCCTGTTCAAATGCTGGAAGATACTCGCAGGTCTAGGAAGAGAGTGTGTTTGAAGAAGCAGGTTTTTTCGTAGAAAAGACAAAGGTTGAGAGGAAAGACTCTTACATGTGCTCTATCCACAGAAGAACTTGTAGCTTGCACTGTAGAACTCCTTAATTTCAGGCAATCTGATATCCGAAAGTAGATGCTGCTTCACACTAGGCTAATTCTTATTGTGCAGAGAGTTAATGCTGCAGGATGGTTTATGTAAAGCTGAGTGCTGCAAAAGGAGCTTCCCAGTTACAAATGTGCAGGACCTAAACCTGGTGTGTAAGTTCTTAAGTTTTAATCTATAAAGAGGCTTTTATTTCTGACAGGGAATCAGATTTTTCTGCTTGATCGCTGGACAGCCAATGTAATTGAAATTGTCCCTGATCATTGCAAAGAAGATTGGACTGTGTGACCTTTAAGTGTCTCTTCACAGAACCATAGAATCATTCTCTTTATGAGTTAGGTCTCAAGAGGTACATCACTTATTTTGCAATATGGCGAAGAGGGGTGTTTGGTGGAAGCTGATTGGGTTCTGATCCTAGATGATTAGTTCTTGAGTTCTTTTGCATTCACAGCAAAGGTGGATTAAAAGATGCGAGCAGAACTGAGTCTGAGCGAGTCCTGTCTGAAACCTGAGCCATCCAATTCGAAACAGACTCATTTCAGGTATTTTTAAAATCTATTAATTAATGGTTTGGCCTACCAGACTTTCTAGATATCTGTAAATAAGGTCCCTTGTATGTTCACAGATGTCCTCTGCAGATGTGCAGAGAATATATGCAATACCTGACTTCTGTTGTTTGAAATATAGATGGTACTACCGTCTTCATGCAAACTAACAACCTACCTAGTACTTCTATAATATGACACTATCCTCAATTTGACTTGAACAAGCTTTTGTTTCCACACCTGGGAAAGAAGCCTTACCACCACACTCTTGAGATCTGTCCATACTCTTGAATTTGATGTATTGCAGACTTCTAAAATCTATTGGCATCAGAGGGAGAAAAGCAGACACAGCAGCTTTATCTGTAGCCAGTACTCTGTAGTGTATCAAGAAGGCAAGGGTGATGGTGGTGATGTTCTGACCAGAGAGGGGTGTGCCTGGCTGGCAGCACATTATAGTTTTTATGGTCTTTGAGGTATTCTAAGAGTAGCTAGATTGGTCCTACAGGCTTGAAAAAAGCTGTGTTATAGTCCAACAGAAAAAGTACTCATTCATGTCTTGCTATGTTGTCCTGCTAAACAAAGGATTTTTCATTCTGTGGAACCAGTGCTACCATGTGATGTGTATGGAACCAGTACTCATGTGCAAGGCTTTCTGAGCAGACAAATGGTGCCAGTTCCAAGTGGTAACAGTAGAAATTCACATCCTATCAACAGGAGTCCTGTCTTCTTTTGGTGATAAAGCATGTCTACATTGTGTTTTAGAAAAAGCTCAAGATCAGCTTCCTGACAAGCTGGCATCCTCCTACAGTGGAGCTGTTTTAATGCCTTTCAACTGTCCCCACAGATTTCCGGTGCCACTGCAGAAATCATGTGAGGATCATTCTGTCTCATTCTTTCAGCTATGTGTGAACAGGCCCTGTTTTGACAGGCTTGCAGGATGTGTCTTCACAGTTCCCAGTAAGGCTCCCAGGTCCCCTGCCAAAGACGCAGTGTTAAGTACGTCATTCAGACTTGGCAAGCCTATTATTGGCCTGGATGAATAATGTCTCCGGAGAAGGGCTGCTCTTCATGTATGTGAATTTGTCTTAAGGAATGTACTGCAGATAGAAATGTTTCCGTATTAGTGTGCTGCACAAATCTTTGCAGCAGCAGCTCTGAGTTGTCTGATACGATGTGGATGTTTTGAATTCAAGAGTTCATCTCATAAGACATTGAGCATATAACTCCTGATAGTGTTGCTTCTAGTCTCACTCTTTTTCTGAAGGACCTTATGTAAATTTACCTATGCACTTTAGGCTAAACGTAAGACTTGACTCTTCTCCAAAACCAGTCTTTTATGCTTTGTAATTTTGCATTTGTTTTTCAGCTTGTTTTTGAGAATGCTTTTATTCAGGACTGTTATCCAGTCTTGTGGGCAACTGATCTTCAAGTGCTTTGAGGAATCCGTTAATTTTATATAATAGTGTTGCGAAAATTATCTGTTTATTTTATATAATAGCATTGCAAAATTTATCCATGAATAGTATTAGACTTGCATTTATGTAATCTGGTTGTGTAGCTGAATTTTCCTAACTCTCACGGATAAAAGAAACTACATATTCTTGCTGTACCTAGTACCCCATTGTTGCTTGCTGACATGGCTGTGTTACTTGGATTCTTTCCAAACCTGTTCTCAGTGATTCTTTGGCAAATCCTCTGCTCTTCAGAGATTGTGCTGCTAGTTCACGGATGTACTTTTGTTTTTAATTGCCTTTTGTTTTATCACAACTCATGCAGCATCATTGTTTTTTGGAGTATGCCAGTATTCCCAAATCTGTAATACTTCTGTGTGAGCATTTACAGTTATAAATCTTTGTGTTGGACTTGACTCTTAAATTATATGCTGGATGGGAGCTATTCTCCGTACTATAATAGATTCAGCTAGGTGCTCTTGTTCCCACTGTTCTGAAGAGGACCCCGCTCTGTAGTCACCTGCAGTGGCATGAAAAAATAAAAACTTTCTAATGTGCTCCAATGCGGAGTTTGTCAGAGAATCTCTGAAGTTGCCCAGTCCCAGCAAACCGTAGCTAGTTTTAACTATCCTTAAAGAACTTCTAGTTGTTTTTTTGCTGTAGGGTTAATCTCTTCTGAGAGCAAATAGTGAGTCATATTGTTTGCATCTTACATGCTCATGTGGTCATTTCTTACAAAAAATGCTCTTCCATGGCAATCAAGTTTGATTTCAAAAAGCTTCTTGAGTGGAAACATTTGCCCCAAAGTATCAAAATAACTTTTGTATCTTATCTTTCCCCAGGAATGTGAAGTAAAATTTTCATAATCTGGACACTTCTGTAATATTATATGCTATCAAACTTTACGTTTTATTCAAGTTTAGTAAATTATTCTGCATTGAAATGTGCTTTGAATTCTCAGAAGTGACAATTATCAAAACCAGATTCTTAAATCAGATTGTTTTTACTAGTGAAATACAAAAGTGTATCTCTACAGAAGGGAAACAGTGCCTATTTGAATTAATCACACACTGTTCCTTAGGTGAGAAATGAGGATTAAACTAAGTCATGCTGAACTGCTTTAGTAGCTTGCTGCCAAAGGGAAGACTCTCTGCATATTCCTGCAGCATTTAGTTCTTGCCTAATCTGTGAGCGGACTCATTTTGCTTACTGTAATTGCATAAAAAAAGAGCAACTAGGAGGTGGAAAGGAGGTAGAATTATTTCATGACTGGAGGCAGGGGAGTGATAGTGACTGACCTTCCTAGGACAGCCAGCAAAGGATGACATCAAAAGTCTCTGGAAGTAAGATTGTCCATCCTTGTAAGACTAGAAAGACAGCTGTAAAAACCAAGATGCCCTAGCACAAAAGAGGAAGGTCCATGTCAGTGCTGCAGACTTGGGTATGAAGGTGGGTGTGATAGTCTTAGCCGCTCTGGAGGTCACTTGTCTAGCTAAGCAAGACCCAGGTCTGAGGGAGGTCTGGGCTTCTTTTTTTGTCCCTTCTGTTTTTCTACCTCTGGCTCTCATCATGCCCTGATCTTACCTAATCTTTATTTCTGTACTGGTAGTATGTAGTATGTTTTTACTTTTTTATTTTCTTGACGTTTTAAAAAGCTAATCGTTCTGGAGTGTTTTGCCATACCATGATTTGTAATAAAAGTGATCTAAATTACAAGATAATATGATAGTTTTTACACAAAGATGCAGCAGATCTCTGGAACATCTTAGCAGTGCCCAGTTCCCTTCTACGTGGTTCAGGTGTCCAGAGAGCAATAGTTTCGCACAGGCTAGGGAACAGCTATTACCTGCGGGGAGAGAAGCCAAGTTTTTTGGACAGGTAACCACAAAAAAGTTCTTGTACTGTGCTGAACATTCTGGCTGACTCATCATCACTAGCCTGTTCTTTAAAACACAAGTGAATTTGCACCGCTTGAGCAAGGGGACTCATTATGGAGTAAGTCAGCCTTAATTTCATGCCTTACGGGAGAACCCAGGATCATCTTTGAGGCAGAGGTGACAGAGAAGGGCTTTAATCACAGTAAAAGGTAATCCTGTAAATATCAGAAAACAGACAATCTGTGACTCAGGGATCTCAACATGCGTTGCTAAGGGCATGAGAGGATTTACTGCATTTTTCTTGTGCCAGTCTTAACTGAAAGGGTTGGGTGTCTGACTTGTGTTTGCTGGTGGCTGAATCCATTGAGGAAATGGTCACGTTTAGCTTTGAATAAAGATGGAACTAATTAAGAGGATACTTTCGATACTTTCATTTGGGTTAAGCCTATTGAACTTTATTCTAAGATAAAACATTCCCCTCTGCCTACCCCAAGCTTGTCCCATTTCCCTTCCTTCACACCCCTTCCTCCCCCCACCAAAAAAAAGAAGGTTGAGTTGTCAGACCCTTTCAGTTGTTTTGGGCAAGTTAGTTATGATATGTCAGAATACTGGAAAAAAAGAGCAAGTCTAGTTTTTTTTCTCACTTGAAGATCTGAAAGTAGTCAGAAAAGGCCAAACCCAGTTAACTCCCAAGAAAAAATATTCAAATAATTGGTAAGTACCTGGAAGCTTGCCAGAAGATAAGTAATAATTGGTAGAGATTGGTAGAGAATTCAGTTTTCTACCCTGAGAAAGGTATGGGCACTGTGGACAGGGAAATGCATTTTCACAGTCCTGATGGCATTCTGATAAGTGATCTCAGCAAACCTACTAGCGATGAATGCAGAAGTGATTGGAGAACTGCACTTTAGAAGATTAACTGATCATTCATAAACTCAGAAAAATGTGTAGGGTTTGTATTTCCATGTGTTCTGGATCCAGTGTTATACAATAGTAACATTATGATTGGACCTGGATGATGAAACAGAGGGTAGATTTAATAAACTTGCAAATAGTTTTAAGTCTGGGGAGGAGTGGAAGCACTGAGTAGAGTAAAAGACTAAATTTTAAAAAGTTCTGAGAAATTACAGGATGAGTGATATTGCCAGACATAAAGATGAAGAACAAATGGCTACCAGTTCTAGCTTAGAAGTGTCTGAAAATTACTGTGCTTTGCAAGCTAAACAAGTATATTTTCTGGCTGCTGTCTTTTTTGCTCCTCAGCAAATTGATGGGAACACATAAATGGGTAGCTGACCTACAAGAACTGAAAAAATCGTTAAGTGGAACAATGTTAAGTCTTGACCTGAAATACTTCCTGCTGTGCTGGGTACTGCACTTGAAAAGCTTGCGAAGAAATCAGAGAAAATTCTCAGGAGAATAACAGGAACAATTAGGTGTCAAAATGTAACTTAGAGGGACAGGCTCAATGGACTTCTGGAATAACTGTTCTAAAAGCAAGAACAGTGAACTTCTCAAACTTGTTGTTTATGAAAATTATGGAGTCTGTCAAGGAAGATCTTTGTCAAGCCTTTTCTTATGCATTTTGTTCTAAAGATGCTGCAGGATCTTGCATTATGCTTCCAAATGCTTAAGCCCAAATCTCTAATTAACATCTGTCTTGTGGAAGTCTCTTGTTGATGGACAATGCTTCTAACCTGCTGTTCAAGATTTTCTTACGATAGGTGTTTCAAAGACTGAATTCACACTATAGAAGGAAGTCACCCATTTGACATTTATTCTCCATTATAGTGGTTTGTAAAACAAATTTTGAAGTATTGTTAATAAGCAGATGAAAAAAAAATGGCAGCTTTTAACTTCTATTATATCCCTTTAAGAGGGAAGAACAAGGCTGAATATCCATCCCTTTCTAGTGACTGCCAAGCAATGAAGATAAATTGGGACAAAAAAAATAGGTTTTGAAAAGTTGTAGATCAATTTCAATGACATAAAATCACTAATGGAAATGTGCTGGTTTGAGACAGAATTTCTGAAAGTTAAGCAAATAATTTAGACCAAATCAAAATGTGACAATATGCTGCACTTCAGTGATGTACTTTTATCCCCACTCCATCCCTCTGTTTAATAGCACTTATGGTCTGGTTTTTACTCTTTAACACTGATAGTAAGAGCTATTAAGTTAAAGATAGAAAGAAAATGTTACCCATAGAACCAACTGTAAAAGTACGAGAAAAAAATACTAGAAGAGAATGAAAATGATTTTATGACTTACTGTTGACAAATTAAACATTTGTCTTTGCTACCTGTGCATTGCTTATATGTTCTAGTCTTTTCTTGGGAATTGAGTTTAAGCTATTTGATTACTTTTTTACTTTTTGTTGTACCCCTGTGAAAGGCAGATAATGACATTTTCCAGAATTTCTTTTCTTCGGGCCCTGATCTTAATCAGTTCTAATATAAAAAATAAAGAATATGGGGATAGCTGTAGTGTGTGGGACAGACCAAACATTTGTCTGGTTCAGGCTTTTGAAAGCTGAGGGATGGAGATAAAAATGGAGTGTATGTGTAGTATAGTTTTCTAAAACATCTTAATATCCAGTGGTTCATTTGGGTCTTGCCTTTTCTCCCCTTTTCCTGCCAGAATTCTTGCCTTCTTTCTTTTCACTTTTTTTGCTTTTCCTCTTTGGACTTTGATATATTGAAAATTCTTGGTGATGATTAGCAAGGAACAACATCTGTCTTATTTTACCCTAGACTTTTTCATTTCAGTCTCCTACATTTAGCAATTTGAACCCATTTTTGTTTCGTGTGCTGATTTTTCAAATTTCAAGCTGCTGAGCAGATCATGAGTTCTTGTCCTTTATCTGCTAAAGGATAATTTTCTTCTGTGGGCTTTTACTATCATTCTTTAGCAACTGGAAAAATCTCTCACTGATGCACCATAATCTTATCTTTGTCTCCTAGCTATCCTAGCCAGCACATTTGTTCCAAAGTCCTTTCTTAAAATCTGTGCTCTTTCTTCATTGCCTAACTAAATATGCATTAGTAGTATTGTTCCATAGCCACCTGGGTATGAATTTGCCTCTTAGTGTCATCTTAGTCATATCTAACTTTTTTTTCCAATTTATGTGAATGAACGATAGAAAAATCTTTTTCTTTTCTGCATCTTGGAAGAGATTCTTAACACTTTGATGAAGAATCTGTTTTGTATTCCACTTGTTTCCACAATGGAGATCTATGTACTAAATTATCAGTAGGTTAAGTACTTCAGAATTTTTAAATAGGTACTAAAAAAAAAATTCTTGTCTTGTCTGATCTTTTTGCTTTGGTGCCCTGAAGTAGTCTCTACATCATGATGAAGGGCTTAGACTTTTGAATTTATTTTTTTTCCTTCATTTCCCTTATTTTTATTGGCTTTTATGCAATGACAGTCCAATGTTATAGTATGGTATTTAGTTGGTTTACAGCACAGACAGTGTTATTATAACCTCATCTTCTGTTTAGACATGAGTACTACTAATTGGAGAAAGAGATGCATGAGGATTTAGATTGGATATGACGGTAGGTGACCTTGAAGATTTGAGTTTGGCTTTCCCTTTGGTTTTTCTTCAACCATAGCCTTGGCCACAAATACCCCAGTGGTGTGTTCCATCTTTCACACTGGTGGCATTCTTAGCCAGTTTCAGTCTTTGCTACCTGAAGTTGTTCTACTGTATTTTAAAAGAAATAGTTCTTGAAGGGGGTGTTTGCATGGGCTGACCATAGTCAGTGTCTACGCACCCACCCAGTTGCCCACTTGCTTCCCTCATTCCCCTGCAGGAGGATCAGGGAAGAGAATGAGACGAGGAAAACCAGGAATACTTGTGGCTCGAGATTAAACTATCTGTTTACTAAGTGAAGCAAATCTGTGCACCCAAGTAATGTGGGTTGAAAACAAAGGTTCTGGGAGCTGAACTGTTTTTTCCCTTCCCTCCCCCATTGTCTTTCCCCTCCTTTTTTAAGACGGGGAAAGGGCTCTTTTTGGGCTTTTTTTTTTGAGGTTTTTGTGAAGGTTTG
>VYZS01060484.1:0-33941 GCA_013400695.1 Neodrepanis coruscans
TATATATATATATATTCTGTTTTGTGCTTAAACGCTGACACTTCACATGTTCAGTTTTTGCTGGTATGCAGTAATGGCTGGTACGGTCATGTGAATGCAACAGCTAGGGCTTTAAGACCAGCATCATGAGGGCTGATAAAATCACAGAAGCCAACAACTGAGTACTGGTTCAACATTAGGAAGAGGAACAATATCCATGAGATGGAAGGAACTGCAGATAGTTTTCATAATTTAACATATTTTCCATACTTGAACTATCGCTTGGCTGAGCTGCAGGTTCCTCAGTGGTGTTTACTGCCCCCTAATGACATTCTTTCTCCATTTCATCGTAGTACTTGTCTTCTTTTCACTTCTTTCTAGTATAGACACTACATAGGACCTGGTGTATGGCTTGCTCAAAACACTTTAATGCTTCTGATAAAAGGCCCATCCTGCACAGAAGATCCTGACAGTAGGCAGTTAGCCCTAATGATACTTCTTTATTGGGAGAACATTTGTTAAGTTTTTTGGTGACAACAGCAGAGATATTTTTGTTTAGTTCTTATACCATGATTCAGGCTGTTTTATAGATTAATAATTTAGGTACTTTTTGCATCTAAAAGGAAAATTGTATGCTACCATGGGCTTTTTACCCATAAATCTTAATGTAAGCTGTCATTTCTCTGCTTTAATATGACAGGCATGTTACTGAAATGACAGCCATGAGATCAAATTCTCCCCACATCTTGCAGAAAATAAGCTGTGAATTTTGATCCAATGGATTTTTAATATTTCTGTAGTCAGATGGGACTATACATTTTTTTCCATCTTACCTTTTTCTAGCTTCTGTGGTGTCAGAAAATAAACTGTGAGTGGTCTGATCCATCAGTCCTAGATGAGCCTAGGATTTTTTAAAAATCTGCATGGAAATTATCTCTGTGTTACTTTGTGGTCTGTTTCCTTTATTGCAATCACTGCTGAAAGAATAGCACTTGGTTAAGCAGTGGCTAATGTAATTTCATTAGATACAGAACTTTTTAGCTGTGAGAAGAAATTGTCTGATATTTTTAGGCATGCTCTCTTCTGACTATGTTCTTGTTTAATACTAAGCCTAACTGTATTAAAAGCAAATGACCCGTTGCCTTAAAAATTAAATGCTGACATTTCCTAACTGTGGTGCACACAGTATTTATTTAATTTAGAAGAATATTTCTTAAATCAAATTTTCTAACAGCAGTGGTAAAAAGAGAACTTGTGTCAGTATCCTTCAAGTGGGCAGTGCTGTGCTAAATCTATTTTATGCCAAAATCTCCAGCATTTAAGGTTGATTTCTTTCAGTGGGCCCACAAAGATTCTGCTTCTAAGTCTTCATCTCCTTCTTTTGGAAAGGGAGATAAATGTATATCTACCCAGTACCTCAGTCTTACAGACTTAGAGAATGAGTCAGAGAAACTATTAACTACAGAGAGAGTTGAAGGAGACTGGTTTCTTACCTTGTCTGCTAACGTAGAAGTGAGGCAAGAGAATAAGCATATTGCACTCCTGTTTCCTTCTACAAGCCTGTTTTTCTCTGAAGATTCCATTACTTATGCCTTGAGTCCATTATTTGTGCCTTCATTCCATTTTTTATTACAACTGAGAGAACAGGGCATGTGTTGTGGTTTTACCACTAGGAAGTGTGGTACTGACAAGAGAGGTCTGAGAGAAGCCACACACACACAAAAAAGAAAACAAACAAGTAACAAGGTTTATTTCACACACACAGAAAACCGACAATAAAGTGCAAAGACAGACAAATTAAGCTCTCCCAGACCCCACATCTGGATGGGAAAAGCTCTAGGGTAGCGCTGGGTTTTCTGTTGGGGCTCCTGAAGAGGCACCAGGATAACTAGAGAAGGACCGTGACCTCAGCTCTTCTGGGTCCCGGGGCCGATTAGGAGAACTCTAAGGTAGCGCCAGGCCTCCGCCGGGCTCCTGAAAAGGCATTAGGACAACTAGAAAAACTGCGAACGCCCACCCCCCTTTCCCGGGAAGGAATACCACTGCTGATGGAAAGATGTGGTCCTCAATCCATGCCGCAGCTGCTGGAGTTGCCAATCGGCCCACGTGCGGGGGCAGGGCTCAGCGTGGAGGTGCGTAGAAATGCGACCCCAAAACTGTCCACCCCCAGGAATACCACACCGTGCTGATGGAAAGATGTGGTCCTTAATCCGTGCCGCAGCCGCTGAAGTCACCAATCAGCCCANCCCCCACCGCGGGGGTGGGGGGAAATGGCTTTAGCTTTAACCCACAACAGCATGTCTGAAATTTGTGTAGAGACCATTGTCATACTAGAACACTTTAAACCAGTGCATATATGTATTTATTACAATATTTGATGGCAAGAGGAAAAGAAACGCTATCAGGCAAGATATAAAAAGTCAATGTAATGCAGTTATGTTTATTACATTCTCATTGATAGTGTAGGAACCATTAGTGCTATCTCTAGGTTTTTTTCATAATTATCATAGAAATTGATGGAAAAAAAACTAATGTAGGTGTTCAAATAATGGAAAATTGGCAAAATTGGAAAACTGGAAAAATTAAGTTCATTTTTGTCAAATCACTGATGATGATTTTAAATAGGCATAGTGGGTTTTTTTGAGGTCTTTTTCTGGAGAAGGGAAAAATACAACATGCTGTTTAGCTGCTTGTAAATATTTACTTTGCTATTCTACAGAACTAGCAATTGTTCTGTGTTTAAAGAAGCATGTCTCACAATATAACATTGTTTTCTTAAGCAGTCACTGAAAGCAAATTTGGATACAACAGTCCATTTTAAAATCAGTGTCAGTAAGTTGTCAATGCAAAGACTGAGATTTGTTTTGCTTTCAGGAGCTGACAAGAAAGAAAACATTTGATGTTGTCCTTTAGTCTTGAACGTTTATGTAAAATAAGTAGTATTTATGATGCCAGTAGACTTTCGAAAACATCTCTTACATGAACACAAGAAGCTCACAGTTTTAACTGGCACGCATCTAATGTTTCTCCTAGGTTAACACACCTGTTCTTGAGATTATTAAGATCTCTTGTATTTCAAAAATATTCAGTATCACCCCTCTCGTCACAAAAGGAGTCAAAAAGTGATGATGATTTCTATTTCTATACTACTATTCTATTTTTCAATTATTTGAGAATACAATTTTGTTGTTTATTGATAAGTTTTTTACTCCTAAGACAAACTCTTTGTGGAGTCATGGATCAGAATTTATCTTGTATTACACTAGGTAGAGTTGGGCACTTTTGCTTGGGGTTTGCAAGAAGTGCATTTTGATTGGGAGTCATTCCTTTAGGAAAATGAGCTGGATCTTACATTTGTTTGTCTTGAAGAAACTAAGAATTGGCTCCCAAGTGCCCTAATCACTGGGCTGTAGGGAGATGGTTTTGTTTCTTGTTGTCTGATCCAGCAGAACTAGGTTCATTTTCACAGAATAACATGATTTCAAGGGATGGTGTGCTCAGATTCAGAAGTTGTCTATGTTCATGTGGTTATGATTATCTACTGAGTTATAGATCTAATTTTTAGCTGGTTCAGGCCCAAGAGGGAGCTCAACAGCTCCATTTTCTGTGGGAACACTGTATTCACTGCACTGTCAGACAGGACAATTTAATATAATTTTTCCCTTTTTTTTTGTCTTTTTTTTGTTTGGTTGGTTTGTTTGGGGTTTTTGTTTGTTGTGTTGATGATGTTGTTTGGTTTTTGTTTTTTTGTTTGTGCTTTCAAAAGTAGTTATGGAGCTCTGTTTGGGGAGATCTATGTTCATAACAGGGTTGTTATGAACATAGTTCTGTTACTTCTCTGTTACTTGTACTCAGAACTCACAAGGGGGCCTGATAGAGGTGTGCAAACCAAGGTTATGGAATTCAGGGAAGCCTGCTATGAGTGTTTGCTAAGCTGCTGTATTCCATCATTACTAGAAGCAAAACTTCAGGCAGACATTGAAGACTTTATTATAGACAAGTGTAGACTGCAGGAGGTTACATAGTCAAGCAGCTATTTTGTAAATGTCACACAGATTTTAAGTTCCTAACATGTACCCAAATCCTTAAATTTATCTGTGCCTGGGTATTTGAGATGTTAGTTGCAGAAAAAGACAGTAGTGAAGCTGAGATATCCTGAAATCCTGATTTGGAGCATCTGCAGCTTATGAATAAGCTATTGATTAAGAAAAACACTTGTGACAACCAATTAACTCCAATTTTATTTATATTTCTCTTGTTGTGAGAAATGATGATCAGATTACAGGTCTTGTCATCTAACCCAGGCTCTTTCAATAGGCAAAGCTACCACTCTTTCTCACCCTTCTTTGCTCTTATTCTCATCCTTGGCTGGCTGTTTCAGATGGTCAGATAACTCCACCATCTTTGACTATCCTGCTTGCTGGATAAAAACCTAATAGTGGGACTGTGTTGATACTGAATCACTGGAATAGGATCTCACACCATACCAGTCCAATACGCATTTTCAGTGTTAATGTCTTTACTTTGAACTGTGGAAGTAGCAAAAGAAGTAATACGGGAAAGAGCACTGGATGAGTCTCAAAGTGGTCAGATGACCTGTGTTGCTTAGTAGTATGAGAAAAGACACGTCTAACTGCACAAATGCATTTTTCTTAATTCCTGCTGTCTGTACAGGGTCTGCAGTGTCTAGTAACCAGGGATATCAGAAATAGAGGATAATTCCAACATTATGAGCAAGGAAAGTTGCCTTCCAAGTAGTCTTGGTGCCATGCTGGAACAAGAGACATTACAGAATGATGGAAAGTTCTTCTGCGAATTCCAGTTACGCCTACAGTCTTCTCAGTTGAGGCAGTAAAATGAGCACTGAGGCTAGGGGCGGGGGTGTGTGTGTGTAATATAAATCCAGTCTCTCTGCAGCAATTCCTCAAGAAATAGTTCAGCTTCCATTTGTGCCAGTCAGTCTGATAACCTGCTCTTTACAGGAAGTCACACAGAGCAGAGCCAGGCAAAGATAACCCACAGAGACTGACATTTACAAGACTTATATTATACATGCTGTAGACTTCAGTCACTTTAGGTTCTCTGGGGAGAGGCTGCAAGGGTAATGGGTGCATTTACACTTGTGTCCCGTCACAACCAGCTGTAATGTGATTGATCTTCCTGACAAAGAGGATAAACTACTAGTCATCCTTTGGGAAAACATTGTCTGGAATTAATAATCCTATCAACCAATTTCACCTTTTCACAGAGAAAATTTTAGTTTTTAGTCAATATCAAAGATGTATTGACTTCATAACAGTTTCAATCTTGCTATTAAATATTAATTTGGAATTTTGTTTTTGTTTCTGTTTAAAAAGTATGACATTTCTCCAGTATATGAGATCATAGTCTTAATGGATTTAGGTTTAAAAAGAATATATATAAAATACATCTTTAGACCTTTGCAAGAGTTCTAATTTTTGTACTTTGTGGAGCTCAATTAAATTCAGAAAATAATTTTTCTCTATTCTTTATTCCATTCATTGACCAGAAAATAAGAGCTGCAAGAATATCTACAGAATACTGTAATTAGTTATAATTTTGTAAAGTACTTAAAAAAATTAACATTATTGTGCATAGTAAGTGAAATGGTCCATAACGCTTATGTTGTCACTTGAAACAAATATAATAGTTCCTTAATTCCTTAATAAAAGAAATTTAAGAACATGGAGCTCAGAATAATTTGTAATGGATTATTTTTAATTATAAAATAAACTGTATTTAGCCTTATTGCTTTAATTTATATTTTATTTTTTTTTCATTTGAAATTCCTATCCAACTTCCAGTTCATCAGAAATGCTTAGAAATTTCAATGAAACTATAATATCTGTGGATATTGGATAAAGTTGACTAAGTTAGATGGATTACATTAGGCTGTCCGTGAGAAAAAACCTTACATACAACTCATCATTAAGGATCTCTAAACCATTTATAGTATATATTTAAATATATTTAAATTGTGTAGCTGTTCTGTGTAATAGTGAGGGAGGACTGCTTTTGAAAAAGAGGAGTTAGTAGTTGACACCAAAATGATAAAAATGCTTTTTTGTTTTTCAGGTCTTAGGAACAGATGAAGATAATATGGGGGATGGTTGCTCTCAGAAACTGGCTTCTGCCAAGTTCCTTCGACTTTTGCTCCTAATACTGATTCCTTGCATCTGTGCCCTTATCCTTTTGCTGGTGATTCTGCTTACCTTTGTAGGTGAGTGCTAATGAAGTAAATTGACATTTTTTAATTAAGGAGACAAACTATGACTGCATTCTCGAGTGCTGATATAGTTGTGGACGTTAAACGTATCTTAGCACAAATGCCTAACAAACTAATCTGCCTAGTGACTGCTTGTTGCTGAGAAATAAAATTACTATTTGGCTTTATATATTTAAAACATATTTAAAATACTGATGATGAAATCTTTCCTGATTTTCTCAAGGTAGACTTTTGAGGAGAATGTAGCATGTAGATAGTTTTCAGCAGTTGTTTTACAAGTACAAAAATATATTTCTGTTAGAACTTTAGATCACTGTCAGTGGAATGGAGTATTTATCCCTTTATGTCATACATTCATATGCAAATCTGATTGTTATTTTCAGGTGAAATTTAATTTATAAATAGCCACATCTTTCTGATTTTTTCTACAAAATATTACTATTCAACTGAGGAAAACTATGTTCATTTCTTCTAAATATGAAATTTGTATCAATGCAAAACCCCGATCATGTTTTGTGGAGACTGGTTCCAGGTACATGAAATTTCATGATGGGTTAGTCTCTTAAGTCATTCAGTGTCTGTTACACAATTAAAAGGTGCTAACTTATTACTCTTAATTTTTTTTAAATATCTTCCCTTTGTTACCTTTAGAGAAAGTTGACATTAAATTGCTTCAACTACAATATGAAACAGACAGTAACACTGGGTTAAAGGATTGGTTTTTTAGGAAAACAAAAAAGGAAAAAACTAATCTGCTTTCAGTGCTGTTGATTTGTGGGATTTTTGCCTTTTTTTTTTTTTTTTTTGCTAATGAGAATATTTTGTTAATGAGAATATTTCCTAGTTCAACTTCTCTAAGTATTTCAGAAGCAAATCTATAACAAGGGGGGTAATATATGAAGTATACACCTAGAAATCTATTTTCCTATTTTAAACACACTAATTTCAATACACATCAGAGTGTCAAACAGTTAGCAAGAACAGGTGGAAACTAAACATGTCTCAATAGTGCTGTCAAAATCAAGACAGATTAAGCCTGTTTTCTCAATTCAGTCTGTAAAGGTTTGCAACAAGACATTGTAAGCCTGTTCTTTTCATTCAGCTTAAGTTAGGGAAGTAAAAAAACCTCAAAGCTAGTGAATATTGTGATTGACAAGTAAGTCCAAGTGGGTTGTATCTCTAAACTAAGTACAGTCTGCAATGGATTAAGATCAAGTAAGTCTGGCAATTAGGAATTACGATGCCATTCAATTTGCTTTCCTTATGTTTAGCATTCCATTTCTATTCTTCACATCCTCTGCCCTAGATTTTTGTTCTTTGGTGAGAAAGTAGCTAAAAAAGCAGGTGTATTTACATCAGCTCTACACAATCTCTTCCTGAGGCGTGCATCAACATAACACTCGTTAAAATGTATGAAAACCTCTGGTAACTGGGACCTGTTCTGATCCTACTTATGTAGCAAAAATCAGGACTATCTCCTCTTAAGTCAGTGTAATTACTGTGGGGTAAAGAATAAGGCTTGGTGTTACAACCCAAGTCTAAAACTGGCAAAACTCTCTTCAGAAGCATCTTTTGAATTAACATATTGTAATGTAGTATTCTTCTCAGTAGCTTTCATTTTCTATGCATTGGTAGCTTAGAAGCAAATATATTTCACGACTAGAATTAAATATGGGCATCTTTAAAGTGTGTGTAATATAGTCTGTTTTAGTTATTGAGAATACAGTATATCCAGAATAGTGCTTCATATTTATTTCAGATCAATAATAACTGAATTCTGTTACAATCTGATATTGGTATGAAGACTTACAATGTAAGAAAGAAGTTGATAATCCTGAGCAGCTAACAGAAATTATTTAATATCTAGGAAATTATGTTCTTACTGATTTTTCCCAAAATGGAGGAATTGAACTCTGTGGTTGTCATTCTAGTAACTTTCACTTGTGCTTAAAACATAAATAGAAAACTCCAGTCTACTGTGCACTATTGAACTATGAACTATTGTGAACTTATGAACTATTTTTATTTGACTTTGGTAATTAACTCATCAGGCAATTAGACTTTGTATATTTTGCAAGAAGGTATTCTGTTTCCTATGGTAAATTTATAGGTAATTATTTTACTTCTATAATATTTTTTAATTAAATGAGGCATATACACATTAAAAAATATGCATGCACCAGAGAACGTATCTATTCATTTTCCTTTATAACTGTTTTGCTGCCTGCACATCATGGCAAGCTCTGATGGTGAAGTAACTAAAAAATTGGTGTGGGACAAAGGAGACAGAAAGAGCATTACAGTTATATTGTAGTAATGGAGAATATCCTACTTGAGGTGTCATGGGGCCCTGTTTGCAGAATATGACATTAATTAATCTTGCAAAAATTATTTACCATCCAAGTATTCAAGAACTAAAGCCCTTGAAAAAAGTAGTTTTGTTAGAAGTGTGTATACTTAATACTGTGGTATACTATGGGACCTTCATAGTGTCAGTGATGTTCTCATCTCTGTCGTAGAAATCTCAGTGTGCATGTGCTGGCTAGTTGTAGTAGTGAATCAGTGTTTTATGCCCTGTGTAACTGCCTTATCCATTATGCCTATTCTGGTAGGCTGCTTTGCTCTTTTTCATTAGCTTTTAAACAAACATGGTCTTTCTGAGCTTTCCTGCTTTGAACTGCTAGAAATCTGCCACAGTTTACACTGCCAAACCTCAATTTAATAGCTTGAACAGTGTGACTATTTCTTAGATCTCTTAACTGTCCATTTTTAAGTAAACTGCCCGTTTTTTAAATAACATTCGCCCAATGTGAACAGCAGCTAGAAAATGATCAGTGAAACTGGTAAAGCATTACTTTGAACTGAATGAGCCTGGTCCCAGTTCCTTGATGTTGTACCTAATGCAATGAAGGCAAGCATGCTCTGTGTTTCTGTTATCTGGACATGTCCAGCTGTAGCTGGAGACAAATCCAAAATGGTTACAGCTGTTTCTCAACTAATCAACTATCTGTCTTATGATTTACTGTCTAAAGCTCTGTATGAACTCAAATCTGTACAATAATTGGATATACTGTGCATGTATACGTGAATAAAGTGCATGTTCTGTATGTTTTATATGGGTGTTAGCAGGCATTGGTAGAGTAGTTAATTTCTCTCTACTGAAAAGATTAAAAAAACCTGATTGTTTTAAAGCATCACTCTGTTATTTTAGGTATTTTACTGGGGATCTCAGTAAAAGAAGTAAATGACCTTAGAGGTAGTGATAGACTTAGCTATTATTTGTAGTTCCAGGAAAAGAATGAAATAAGTCTGAGTGAGGAGAGTATAAAATCCAGTGGGTAGTTTCAATATTTTGCTTCACAGTATTTATTTGTCCACTGTATTAAACCAAAGGAGTTTTTCAAACTTCTTTCAGGAGCATATCTGTCTTGTAATTTATTGCCTGCTATTCTGCTGAGTGATATAGAAATAGATAGTAATATTAACTTTAATTTTAAATCATTATTAATAGCTCTTTGAGACCAAAGTGCTACAGACTACTTCTGTTTTTATGGTGAGTGGAGGAGAAAAGATGAGTCTAGGGAGGAGCAGAGAGAATATGAAAAGATACCTTCAGCTATTCTTGAATTATGGAAAAATATGACACACTTTTCCAAAGGAGTTAAAAAGGCTTATTTTGACTTTTTGAAAACTAAAACAAACTAGTGAAGTTTGAAACATGAAAAAAAAGTAGGCTTCTGAGTTACAGAGATTCAATGCTTTATTTGGAAACAAAGCATTCAAATCAAACTACCTTTAAGTGAGCACAATTTCTGAGCATAACCACTCACAATCTTAGACTTTAGAAAATCATATTAATACTGGTCCCTATTTGTGAAACTGCAGCTCATTCATTCTTCCTATTTGGCCTGACTAGAGGACTCAAAAAAAAAATGCTGCTGGAATAATTTGCAGGTGGGAGATTTTTAGCTGTTTCTGTAAAATACACACAGCAAATTCCTCCAAATTCCAATGAATTATGAACATTTTCTGGTGGAAAACCAGAAACCTTAGCATGTATATACATATATATATATATATATAAAGCTCCCCTTGGTTCTTCCAGGAGAAGTTAGACATAAAGATTTACCCACAGTTAGTGACAGCAGAGCCAAAACAATTCATGCTGGATATACAGATCTTAAATGGTAGCTGCTTCATTGAACCCTATTATATTTTAGAAATTTCATAAGTTTTTCTTGCTGGTTGTTCTTGCTATATTTGAAGGTTACTCGGTGAAAAAAAAATGTTAATGTTGCCTCTTCTCAGTTACTCTAGTTCTCTTCTCCTACCTCTAAAACTTTCCAACTCAAAGTCACTTCAGACTGTAACTGGAAGTTAGATTTGTCGGGTGTTGCTACTTACTTGTGATGAATAAACACTGCCTCCTACCCAGTCTTTGAATTTCAGACCAGTTAACTGGTTTAGTCTATCTGCAGAGTACATGAAGTCAGAATATGAAATCAGTAACAGAAGTAGGAAGGGGGGTCCAGGATACTCACCTGGGCTCTGTGTGTTGCCTGGAGCTGGCAGAGGGGTGGTTTTGGTGAGTGAAAGAGCCTGGGCTGTTGGGGATGTACCAGGCGTGGCTGAGATTGTGCAACAAACCATTTTGGTAAATACATCTACTTAGTGTTGTGCAGCTGTTTTAATTTGTGAATTACAATTACTTGTAACTGTTCAACACATAAAACTAAGCAAATCTATGTTTGTTTATGAGATAATAAAATGTCAAAATGTAGAACCACCAAGTGCCTAAAATTTTAAATACAACTATAAATTAAAAATTCAGTATGAGAGAAGAATGACAAAGAATTCAGGGACCTGTATTTAGCAATGGTAGTTAAATTACATAATCCTCTATACAGAAAACAATACCTCTTTCCATTTTAAAAGTTAATTAATATAAAATACATTAAAAATGTATCAGTTCCCTTGAATCTTCAGAATTAGATTTCTGAAGATGTTGGTACTATGAAAAAAAGCAATTTTAAAAGAGAAAATGATAGTACTATCAGCGTTGTTAACACTATAATAAAATGAATGCATGTTGTAGCTCCTTCAAATTGCACTCGATATTTTAAAACATATAACAGTTCAGTGACCTACTATGAGTGATGTTAAAACATTTTAAGCCATGGAAACATTTTATCTCTATTTATCCTACAGTACCTATAGCTTTTGTTTTATATGCTACTGTTATTTTGTTGCTACATTCTTAAATTTAGTTCTCTTCAATTTTAATTTGAAAATAAATATTGCTTTTAAATCTGTGTCATTATATTTATTATGAACCTTCCAAGACAAATGGGTAACACTTGTTCTTTCAGGTGGTGGGTGGTAATTTTGGTGCTTTTTTTCCTTTCTTCCAGGGGTGTTAGAAAAAACATGCTTTTATTCAAATGGAAGTGAGATCATCACAGTTAATGGTAACTTTGAAACATATGATGACCTTTTGCCAGACATGGTTGAAAATAGTTCCAAGACTGATCCCAAAATGGACCTCAGCACACAGCCCTCTTCCTGGACCACCACGCTTCTATCCTATATTGACGAAATGAACAAGAACTCAAATACATTTAGGGAGTCTTTTCAGGAACATTCATTTGCTCCCCCAACTCCAGCTACAAGGCTTAATCATCAGTCTGCAAATGAGGCTGCATTGGTAGAGGGCTCTGAAGAAAACACCCAGCTGTTTGCCTCTGCAGAGAAGGCAACTTTGTGGTCTACAGATGCACCTTTTAACAGCACAGAGAGGATGACCACTCTGCCAGTGTTAAGTCCTACTCGCCCATCTGCATCAGAAAAGCAGAATCAGAAAAAAAGTAAGTTTATATTTTATTTGGGTTCGTAATTCTGACTCAAAAATTACAAAGCTTAATGTTAGCAAGCTTTCCTATGTGTTCCTGTGAGTTCTAGGGAATGTGTCCCTTTTGATAATTTGTCATGCACATTCCATGTTGCAAGCAGCTGGATTCTTATCAGAACATTTGATTGACCTGTTGAGGAAGATGCAGTAAACAAGTACCTTCCTGAATTTAGGATGTAATTGCAGTATAACTTTTTGTATCATAATGGATAAATTCTTCTCTAATTTGGAGCAGTTTTTCTATGTAGCAATACAGTTCTGGTGACATTGCTGAGGATTATAATCAAAATCTCTAGAGAGAATAATAACAATTAACTGTGATTAGGATTTTTTAAATTTGAATATGAAGGTAGACGCCTTTCATTAATGTCCACAGTAATTTCATTGATTCTTAGTGTCAGTGGTAGTGAAAGGTTCCCTGATAACTGTTTTGATAATAACACAAGCACAAAGGTACCATATTAAAATAAATCTGTTGAAGTGCTTATCATTTCTTTGCTCTCGATCCCACCCCAGCACAAAGCAAGACTTACTACATCATCAATCAGGCAGATAAAACCTGGGAAACAACTCAGTTTTGACTTTTTTTGTAGACGTGGTACACAGGAAAGATTTTGAGGGTGTTAAAGTAGTATGTTACTTTCTCACTCAAAAATTAGCTTTAAAAAACCCACCTTATTGTAAATCACTAATTCGTCAGTATCTCATTCTGTCCCCTAGAATGTAGTGACTTCACAGGCCGTTTGAATGGTGCAGGCTTTCTGTAGATTATGTTTGCAAAGTGATTTTTCTCATACAGATTTATCTGGTTTTCTCTCCCTGCACCCCAAACTTAGAACAAATGTATATAAGTGCACACTTGAATTCTATTAGTGATTCATTTATTTACTTCTTTTTGCAACGTGGCTGATTACCATCGCACCAAGGAACAGCAAAAAAGCACAGTGAGCTACACCGCAAATATTTCCATCATCATATTTGATATACTTATTTGAGATAGATGAAAAGGTGCAAAATCCTTTTCTCTTTTCTTGTCATGTTGGAGTGAACTCTTTTGAGATGGATATAATGTGCAAACGCAAATATATGTGTATGGGTTGTGTGGATATTTTTCCCTCCTATGAGGCTGTTGCAGGGACAGTGCTTCAGTAGCTCAGGGCAGCCTTAGGTCTGGATTTCTAGCCTTTCAAATATTTGGGGTTTGGTATTATAGAGAGAGAGGCACTTTTCATCTATGAAGGACTTTCTAAGTACTTGTTCTATTTTGGTATGTGCAGTTCATTCCAGCAGCAGTATGACTGCATGTATATTTAGTAGGAATGACTACTTGGACTTCTATTGTGAGATAGTTTCTTCTGTATAAAGAGAAAAGGATAAAAGGTTTTCAAAGACAAATTTGAAATACTACAGGTTTCTTAAAAAAACCCAAAACAACGACAACAACAAAAACAAGCATCCCAAACTGAGGTACTTCAGGTTAGGTTTTTCTCTGCCTATCAGAAACATGAGGAGCTAGTAGGTTACTCACCAATAACCTCCCAGTCTTTAATTACACTTTCAAATGTTTTGCTTATCTGTATTCATTGGACATTGTCTTAATTCTGTGCTTAGATACATAAAAAAATGTGTGTGTATGTGTATATATCCATATATATATATGGATAGATAGACAGACAGACAGATACATATACAGATATATTAGAGGTCCAGAAGAATTTAATCTTAGAATAACTATGCGTTCCCATGCCTGTCCAAGGCATGGAGGATATAAAGCAGGGAATTTTAACTAGCATACAGTGCTTCTCATTGCTTTTCTTGTCCTGGCCTTTGCAAATTAACTTCTTATATTAATTTTTGGTTCTCTTTGATCTGTCTTTTCCCACTAAACCTTTGCTTCTTGGCGAGACCCTAAGGTAACAGAGAGCATGGTCTTATGTCTACAGGAAGTTCTTACATATTCTGATGTGGAGAAGCATGAGGTATAATTGGGAGATAAGATATAAAACAGTGAAACTGGAAAAGCCTGTTGGAGTAAAAAATTATTTTTTGAGACAAGTGGAACTTAACTACCATAGTGGTAATAGATCAAATTAAGTTTCTCTTGCTTAGTGTTTGAATCCAACTGTGAACATACATGAAAAAGAATAAACTAGGGCTAGCACGCTGAGACACTTCAACATTACATGATAGCAGCCTCCAGTGATCTGCAGCAAGTCCTGGTAAGTGTTCTCCCGTGAATTGATGTAATCACTTTTGAATCCATGTAGAACAGAGATTTGAGCTTTTTAAGTATATCTTATGAAATTAACCTCTAAATGAAGTGTGAGGCCGATGTTCTATGATCGATGCACACTAGCAGATCATCTGTACAAGTTTCATCTGTTCAAATGTGGGGAGGTGAATGCATTTCTGTACATTTAGTAAGCATGCATAATTTGGACTTTACGCTGATTTTATGCAGGATGTTGAAAGACAAATGATATGTGATGTAATATAGAGACTGCCAATGCAAAGCCACCCAGACAAAATTCTCTGAACATGTTTGGACTGGCATTAATGTGGCTGTTATGTTTTTGGTCTGATGCTAGTATCCCTAGCACCAGATTTGCTTTACGGGTGAACCACAGCTTCAGTAAAAGGGATTAATAAGAGAAATGATCAACATTGTGACGACATGGTATTCAGTCAGGACTTTAAAATAACCCAAGTAAGACATTGCTGACTTACTAACTGGAGAGGAATGAAATTTGGCACATATGACATGAATTATTTAAAAAGTTCTTGAAGCAGAAGGAAGTTCTTTGGCAGAAATTCTAGTAAAGAGTAGATTAGTGGGTAAATAGGAATAAATGATACAATAAGGAAGTGATGAAGAAGTTTATTTTCATTTTACAAGGGAAAGCAAAGCCTCACAAATCTACTAGTTTTTTGAAGAAGCCAGTGAAAATGCTGGTTCATAAAACTTACTTGCCTTTTCAAAATACTGTTTGCAAGAGTTTTAACTGAGAAGTCCTACAAACTCTCTTCTCACATTCTACAAATTCATAAGAAGACAGAAGGAAAAATAAGAATGAATGGTTAGGCTCCACTCTGAAGAAGGCTACTGATGGAGTCTTACAGAAGGGTTTTCTGGTTAGTAGAAAGAGTAAATAGTGAAGTAACATTTCTGCTAATACAAATCTATCTGTCTAAAATGAATACCTGGAAGTCCCATAAAAGTGTCATAGAGGAGACAGTAACTGAAAAAATGTTTAGGTAACTTTGTGCCAATAGATGGAAAAGGATGCTGGAGACTGGGAAACAACACTAACTCTGTCAAATACAATGCTGGACTCTCAGCTGACATTGTCACCAAAAAAAGGACTTGATGGATTGCAGTCATCATTCTGGCTCCACAACTGTCAAGAAGGAAAATGGTGTTAGGTATCATCATGAAATCTACAAAGAAGAAAACAGAAAATCTTATTACATCAGTGTATAACTTCAGAAAGGTAATAGAATTGGAAGAGGCAAATAGCAGGGAACTAGACTAGTAGACACATGGAATGACTTAGACGTGGGGAGGCACTAAACAGAAGGAAGACACTGTTTTCCTTCTGGAAAACAGCTGGCTTAGGAAGAAATGGTTGTGGTGGATATTCATACCATTTTGAGTGTCTTGGTGAAATAGAACAGTTACTCACTGTTTTTCATTATGTCAAGAGTTGCCTGCCCTTTTCTTCCACCCCCCCCCAATCAGGAAGTAAGTTGAAAAAAAAAAAAAGGAGACAGCGTGGAACTCATTCCCACAGGATGATGGAAAAACCAGAAAGTATGAAAATGATTGGAGAACTTCATAAGGGGTTTGCCTAGTGGGGTTTTTAGTCACAAGAGTCCAGGGGCAACCTCTGACTTGTGAAGGCTCAAGATTTTACATTGCTAAAAGTTGTTATACTCCTAGGTGTAATATATATAATATATGTATGTTACTTGTATTTGCTCAATATTATTAGAATTTGTTTGAACACATGAGTTAAATATATCCTGTTTTACATCTCTGTTGGAAAGCAAGTGAAGGATTATGTTTTTCCTGTTAAGGGATTTGAGTTTGTTTGACTTCATATTTAAAAGTTTTCTGAAGGCATGGACCATGGTCCCAGGTCATGAGGATAGTTAATTGGAGAGTTTTCTGATAGCAAAAACATCAGGAAGGGGGCTTAGGTGATCCAATAGGTTCAGTAGTTTTTATTGATAGTATTCTGTTCATCTGTCAATCAGTGTTTAACAGAAAACAAACCCTATATTAAAGAGTAATTATTGAAAAAAATAAAGGATTTTTTCCAATATAAGTATGAGTACAATTTAATCGATAATTTTTTCTTTTTGAAGCAAAAGCAGACTGCAGTTAGGCAGTAAAGTGGAAGACTTCATTCAAATGAAGTTAACTCCCTATTCTGTAACACTGCTAAGTTGGGGAGGAGAGAAAGGAGAGAGAGCAAGGGTTGACATTCTTCCTAGAAAAAGATCCTGTAAATTAATGAAATATGCACTGGAACAAGAGGTATTAATATTCTGATGTTGTTTCTTCCACTCACTGCCGTGTGTGCGTGTGAATAATTAATATCCCGGTTTTTTTTGGTGCCTCTGAGACGCCCCGCCGCCGCCTCTCCCGCTGCCGCCGCCGCTGCCACGAGAGGGCGCCGCTGCCGCGGGCGGGAAACACGGGCAGCGTCTGTGTTTCCTTGCTTGCGTTTTTCACTCTTCTCCTAAACAGCAAATATTCTTACTATGCAGAGGAACCTTGGGTCTTTTCACATTTCAAGTTAGGTTTAATTACTCATACAAGTTGCAATAGATGCAATTATATAACGAGCAATAGTGACAATAGTCCCATGGCAGATTTTTAGGGGTATTCTTGTCCTCAACAAAAAAACCAAACAACCAAAAAAAAAAANCAAAAAAACAAAAAAAAAAAAAAAAAAAAAACCAAAAAAACCCAACCCCAAAAAAATGAAAAACCAAAGAAGTTTTTAAAACGTGATATTCTCTGGAAGGGAAAATGGTTTGGGTTTTTCAGATTGGCATAGTAGAACATACAATCTCCTGAGTAACAGACCAGGAGTTTAGCTGCTCAACTGTATTTTCTTCATGCAAATGCAAGCATGAGTAAACTAGTATGGTAACTATCAATTTTGTTGGTGCTTGAGTTCATACTTGAGAGCGTTTTCTCTTTCAGCAGTAGCTTCTGTTTCTTACTTCACTTATACCTACGTTTTCTCTCAAAATTACAGGAAGTAAAAAAAGCTACCCTAAAATTTTGGCAATACAGTCGTCATTCAAAAATGCATTCGTTTTACTAGTCAAAATAATCACTAGAGCCATTCTGCTTTTCTTCTGTAGTAGAAATTCAAAATTATATTTGCATTTCACATGGAAAAATTAGTGACTTAGAAGAGAAACATGGTGAATTTTTACTTAAATTCAATAACAAGGACCTGGTTTTTATCAGTTTGCCTATTTTTCTATTTTTGTTTCTTATGAGTGCATAGGCATAGCTTGACAAGAAGACCATTAAGTTTCTGACATATGTGTTAGTTGAAATCCAAAAGACTCTTAAAAGCCATTACTCACTACACAGAGTGATTTTTATTGCTGTTTATAAGGAAGAAACAGCTTGCTAGCTTTTAAACCTGGTGAATTGCTGCTGTCGAGTAATTGCAAATTTATCAAAAGCTTCAAATACCTGTATAAAGATTGTAATGAGGTTGTTAACACTTTCATACATTTACCTCTAGTTAAGTTTGTGATTTCAATTATCTTTAATCCCTTGGGCAGTTCTTTTTCTTGTATATCATTATGTCTCAAAATTCAATCTGATGAAACAATGTTCTGTCTAAGATATCTGACAGACCTCGATTATTTGTTGGGATTAATACTGTGATAAGTACTGTGAGTAACTATTACCCCTTCCTTGAAGTTCCATATTTCTTTACTCTTTGGCCTTTCAGCAGTGTAATTGATTTCAGAGTGGGAAATTCCCTCCATGGAAATAACTACAAAGTTAGCTTTGTTCTAGTCTTTAAATGACAGGTGTGGGCTTCTGGAGTTGTGGATGTGTGTACCTTTAAAGCTTTGAAGAACGGAAAACTTTCAGGTTTATGCCTTTTGTACATCCATTGTGGGTTTTTACACTTTATTGCTTGTATTTTAAGCAGATGTTTGATATCAAATTGAACCATTAAGTGACTAAGAGGCTAAACAAGATGTCAAATGCTTAGCCTGGTGTGAAGCTTGCAAGAATGGGAAAAATGAAACAAGGCGTGTCTTAAGATAATTTTCTGAGAATTGCAGCCACTTTGATCCATCAGCTCTGTGAAACTTTTAAAATGCATTTGTGGGGTTATTTAAACAAAAAGGTGATGTTAATACATGTTTCGTTTCTATTGTGATTGATCACTTTGTTTCCAAAGGTATAGCTTACATCTGGTAGCAGCATGTGATTTTATGATTGATTTAAAATTGCTCTCTTTTAGACTTCTAAGTCTATTATGGACTACAATAGATAGAGTGTGGGTGTGGATACAAAGCCGTCACTAATATAAAATGGTAAGTTCTAAACTCTTGTCCAAATATTGTAAGGTCAGAGCATTGGCAGAACAGAAAGTGATTTACAGTCATTGTCATCTTTTGCAAGTATGTGAAATTCAAGAACAATATAATTAATACCATCATTGTGGGGATGGGAATTTGGGGTCATTTTTGACCTCTAATTGCTCAGGCTGTTAAAGTGTGTCAGAATAATTCTTTCTTCACACAACAAATAAATAGTGCAACTGAAGGTCTAAAAAACAAATCCATTAATGTAGCCAGCTAGGCTTGTCTGTGAACAGAAGCATTCAGAATCTAGTTATGGAAAAAGAATCAGGCCATCACTGAGTATTTTAAAAATAGAGTGTTCCAAAGAAAATTCCAGTGTTATAAACAGGAGAATCAGTAGGAGTCGAATAAAGAAATAGCCAAGAAACCTGTATCTCATGTCCTGCTGCGCACATTTTGCCAAACACCCTATCAGATTCAGGAGACCTAAGCTGCAGTAATTCTGGCTAGTGCCAACAATTGTTTACAGGAAATAAGTATGCTGTAACGTAACATGTACCTACCTACCTCTGAAAAATATAGTTGTGGGTATTTTCCACTGGGAAAACAATTGATTTGTTAGACTAATCAGTCCTTAGTTAACCAGGGCTTTGAAGATCAACACCCAGATCTTAAGCTTCCCCTTCAAACTGCCAAGCAGAAAACTGTAGGTTGCAAAGCATAGGTTGTGTGTACTTGCAGCATTATGCTTTGCAAGTGTGGTGCTGTATTCTGCTCCTAGTTTCTGGATAGATTTCACAGGGAGCTGTTTGCTATGTTAATTTTGTCTGAAACTGAGGTGGGTATTGTTAACATTGAAAGATACACTAGGAAAAAAGGAGCCTAATTTCTTACTAAATAGATCATAAGTGTAATGTGGCTGTTCTAGAAAGGTAATTAACTAGAGACAATTGGGACACTTCAGGCACAGCCTGTTTCTATGCTGACCTAAACTATTTCGAGTCTTTTACAAAGCACTGTGGGGTTTGGTTTTTTTGTGTGTTTTGAACATGATAGTACTGGTACATAATTAAATGTTGTCAGTCAAGATAGCATCAATTTTCAGTTATTGAAAACACATTTGTTAGAAAACTCTGCAAAAACAATCAACCAGAACCATCTGGATGCCTGCCTGTGTCCACTGGAATCTACCATTTTTTTAATTCCTTTTTTTTTACAAAGCCTATCAGGAGTGCTAAAGTCATGCACAAGTTTCAAAACAATAGCAAAATCCTGTCCAACTTAATATGCCATGTAAAGTAGCCTCTAATGATAGATCTAATCCTAAAATAAATTTTAATATGTGCCTCTTGTTCATTTAATGGTAGGTTCTTAAAAATATATGTATCACAGATTTCACAAAAGAATCCTGTAGATATTAAATGACTAATCAAAGTACCAGATCTAGAATACAGGCCAGCTTGCACCTCATAGAGGGTAAGTGTTCAGCCTCAGCCTTTGGCTTTTGAGTTCACCTGCTCTAAGCTATGCCTGCCCAAGAGATTAAAGAAGTATGTGCCTCAGCCAAGAAGAGCAGCATCTGGAAGCAACTTGCTGAAAAAAGTGGGATTCTGAAAAATGAGATGACTTGATGAAGAGTCCAGCCTTTTGCAATGTTCTTTGGTCAGGAGAATAACTGAGTTAAAAAGTATTACTTGCTCTGAGCAAGCAGTGTCTGGGACAGAATAGGTGTGGTGTTCCACTCCACAGCACCTGGTACAGATTGGTTTAAAAAAATAATTATGAAAACACATCAACTCTGATCTAAAATATGAGTTGTATTTCCCTTGTGACTAATCCCCTCTCTGTGACCTGGGAGATAATGAATTGTTTTTCTCTCTACTGCAGGTGGTCCGTAGCCTTATCACCTCTGCCTTTGGTACCTGTGGAGCACAGGGGGAGCTGATAATGACTCATTTCTTTCAAATTGTATAATTCATTAGCCGAATGAAATTAAACGCAGAGCAATTGTTTTCAGCTAGTCCTGGTGGCTGACTTCTGTTTCAGATCCACAGATGGGATTTGCTGTTCAAAAGCCTATTCTCCTCTTCCCCACACTGTAAAGGTATCCCCATTCCTTGTGCTCATAATCATACAGTGCTGTATTCTTCTTATGCACTGGTTTTGTTGTCTGCTCAATGTCAGATCTAACACTGGCTGAGTTAGCTCTTAGGTGGTTTGGCACAAAAGTTGTTTCAAAAGAATGGCAAGCATATATGTTTGAGAGGAAGGAACATTGCACCATTGCATCAGTTCAATTGTCTTGTGAAATGTTTTTCTGTCAGTTGACCTAAGAAAAGTCATGACCTTCTGTTAGAAACTTGTTCTGACAGTACCTTGCTTATATCTTCAAGCTGCCATCACTGTCACTGAAACATGATTGTGAGCCCGCAGGAGATAGGATTTTGTCAAATATCTACCCACATGTAAATGTAACAAACTTACTGCTACTTCTTTTGAGATTATGTCTTTGTGCTGTATTAAAGCTGTATAAATGCACTGCTTTTAAGCCCCTTTCTTTAGGAATCAAAACATTACATTTCATATGTAAATTGCTTCTGGTAAACCAAAAATATCTATAGGGTCATTTATGCCCATTATCACCTATAATAAAACCTATCAGTGCTTTCACTTCAGTGCTTTTTAATTCATGCTTCCTTTTTGTAGTATACTGTACAGGATCTCTGTTCTAGCAAAGGAGAAGTTTATTTTTCACATATTAAAAAGGAGTTTCTTATTACATTGTTTTCCATCCCTTCATCATTTTTACATTTTGGTAATGGAGGTGTTGCTCTTCATCAATATTTATTCTTTTGTATTGTCTACATATATAGTATTTACCAAAAATTTATTGACTGTGGTAGTCCTCTTGAAAGAGAAATACTTGTCAACTCCTCAAGGATATTTTAATCTTGTCAAGGAAGGCTATTAGAAATAGGGAGCTTGCTATTGGTAGTTGTTTGTAATATTGCATTTTTGTAACACAGTGTGGAGTTAAATGTTCCCTTTGTCTTTTTCTTCACCTTGTGAGTGCTTAATGGATACTTTTAGGTACGCACTTTCTATTTCTGTGGTACAATTAAATAGTTTGTCAGTTACAAAGGAAATGACAAGTGTCATGGAAGTGATGATTGTTATCATTGACGAGTTTCTTTCTATGTGGACATTACAAGACTTGCTTGTGATAGCGCAGCCCCCTATAGTTTTAGTGGTTTGTGTTTTTTTATTTTTAAGAGAGCAGATATAAGTGGGAGACAACAGCAAAGCAAATTCTAATCTTGTGAGTTCTTGGGAAATAACCTCTGTGGTAGTAGTTGGCATCAGGTTAGGGAAAGATAGCTGTAGTATAATTTACTCCTCAGTAAATATCTCTAAAAATTAGAAGTTAATTTTAATCTCAAACCTACAGATTTTATGCTATTTATTTTAGAAAGTGAATATATAATAAAGGAATGCTTTAGTTGTGTAAGAGGACCTGTGTTTGATTTGTAAGACAATGGAAAACGTTGCCTGGTGTACATCAGTGAAGAAACCTTGAGAAAAAATGCTTTTGAACCATGACATTTGTATTTTATAAGCTTCTTATTAACTACAACTTTTTTTTTTGTGCATGGAATCATTATTAAAATTACTGCTATTAGATATCATAAAATTCAACTGCAGAAGTGAATTGTGTCTATTTTTCTAGCTGAAGTTTTGAGCTAATCAAAGGCAGGTGACAAGTATTATATATAGATGACGTTCCTTTTTAGGTATCAGTTTGAGTGGAAGTTGGATGTTTTGATTTTGTGCAACTGTACCTCAATAGATACAGAAGGAATATGTGCAACTGAAAAGAATCCTAGGAGGAACCAGAGATGAGTAGAGTGTTCAGATCTCCTTCATTCAATGTGTTACTTTAATTTCTATCGCTGCACTTTCCTTGTCATGAGGAATTTGGAACCTGCTTCATTTACAGAGATCTAGCAAGCTTTTTATTTTTCCAGTATTCTGTTGACAACATGTCATGGCTCACATTAAATCTCAAGGAGCTACAAAAGTCAAGAGAGTGGCACATTTAAAAAGGGAAGTTAACTATTTAGAATAACACTTGAGTCTGTGCTACCTCTTCTCTACTCAGAAAGCACGTCATATCATGCTTAAAAGATGCTGTCAGTGGAGAAGGTGTCTAGTCTAAAGACTGAAATTCCAAATAAGCAAAAGTAATTGCTTTTAAAAAATCATTTGGCAGCTACCTCCCTTGTTGATTTGAATGGGGTCTGATGGTGCTTGGTAATTCTGAAAAAGTTGTCCATATAGTCTGTGGCTGCCTTTTATCCCCATAACCAAGGATATGAAGAGTTTTAAGTAGTTTCTTTTATCAGGATGAAACCTAAGAATTCCCTTAATCATGCACGTTCTGAGAGAGAGGATCTGCAACTTTTCCCAAACCTGTGACCTCTGATTTGAGGCATCCAGTGTTAATTAGAATAATTAACCTCTAATTAGATAAAGCTTCAATTTAATATTCTATGCATTGTGACTATTCAATGCCTTTTAGAACTGGATGTCTTATTTTGGATATTAATTGAAAGATGTTAAGTCTTGATATTTCAGTCTCAAATATTCAGTTTAATGACTCAAAATATACAGGAAAACAAAACCATGTTTTTTATTTGTGCTTTCATTAACATCTGTAATTTGAATTCTTAAAAACAAATGTGATACTCTCAGATAGATTTAATTTTGGAAAGATGACTAGGTACTCTGATTAAAACAAGTGTTTAATTTGTAATTTAGATAAAAGGACATCTGCAGTATTTGTGTTCTAAATGTTTCAGTGTTCCATGAGGGAAAAAATGGAACTGAGTGTTAAGTGACATAAAACTAAGATAATAATGCAAAAAAGCCTCCGCTTACTATAAATTTTAAAAATAGGCTCAAATGGTTTGTGTCTGAATAACTTCCACCCTCATAAATATTTTTAAAATTCTTGTGTAAATAATTTTTGAAAATCTTGTCTAAACCGTAAGCCTGTAAGCCTGTAAATTGGATGAAATCCAAGTAGCAGAAAATAACAAACACTAGAAAGGTGAGGCATGTTGAAGGGTAAATTGCACTCATGATTGAAAGTAATATGTACTCATTATAAATAATCATTGTTATGTCTTGGGTAGTCAGAAGAGAAAGTATATAAATAGGGACATACAAGCTCTATCTGAAAATAAGAGCCATATTGACAATACAAGACTGTAGAAATTATAGCATGAAGCTGACATTGTAATACAAAAAGTGAAGAGAAAGTAAAGATGGAATATGAAAGGAAATGTAATGACATGGGAGGTTATATTTTATAAAGAGTAATTTCCACTACATCCAGAATAAGAGAGAGACTGGGGAGGGCACACTAGGGGTCTCAAATAGATGGCAAGAATCATTCAGATGCTGAAGAGATTGAAATTGTTGAAGAAAATGAAGTGCATTCTCTGTCTCACTATTGATGATGGCAAATTTAAGACAGATATCTGAAAGACAAGCATTTTCAGGAGTCTTGATGGGGAAAGCAGAAAAAGAATTAAAAAAAAAATCTTCAGCTTTCTGATTCAAAACCAAAACAAAGTGAATTGGATCCAACCTGAAAGTATGAGCTGTGACTTAATGTGATTGGTATATTTTGAGTTGTATGGCCAAACTCTCTATGAAGTTTCTATATTGATTTCAAACTGTGATTCAAAATACGTCCTGACACAAACAGCTGTAGAATAGCCAACAGTGTATTTTTTAGAAGAATTGAGAATTTTAGATTCAAGGAAATAGTACAAAAGATACAAAGATGTTGATCAGACTTGAAAAGAATTAGTCTTTAGATTTTTTTAAAGCTATTTCCCTCCACAGCTTGATTTTGGTTTTCTTTCCATGTTATATCTTCCTCCAGTTTATACACATATAAAGTCAGTATAGCCTGACACAGACTCCTCAGAATTTTATCCCATAGTGGGAATTATTCAAATTATCTAAATCTGTTACTGCATCTTTGATGTGTTCCTGTCTTTTCCTTGCTTCTGTCTAGATTTCCATATAGAAAGATGAATTACAATTTCCTCTTCTCTCAGGCTTCCTCTCCTAACATCACTGAATTTTTCCCACATGTTGAATTTCTCTATTTGAGTTCTGTTTGGTTGGCGTGGAGTTTCTCTTCCCTGCCACGGTCACTTTATGCAGTGAGAGGCACATAAAAATTACCCAAATCTGACGTGGCTAAGCAGAATCTGGGCTAGTTAAAAAAAGTACTGAAAGAGACAGTACATCAATGCATGAGTCAAAATTAGAAATTTGTAGCTTTTTTTTAGTGTTTTCCATTATACATTCATGTTACTTGAATTTGAAAAGAAAGAACATTTTTATTAGACTATGATGAATTGCCCTTTGTAGGCTGCCAGCTGCTCTCTCACTCCCTCCTCTCAACAGGCTAGTGAGGGGAAAAAGCCATGAAAAATCTCAGGTTGAGTGAAAGGCAGAGAGATCACTTACCAAATGCTATCAGGTGCAAATACTTTCCCATTGTGGCTGAGGGGCTCAGCTGTGCCCTGTGGTCATCTCTTGCTGCTGGGTCCTCAGCCCTGTACTTTCCTCATGGAGTCCAGCCTATGAACCCCAATTGCACCATATACCTGAGTCTGAGAAAGCTGAGAAAAATAGGCAAGTTTTACACTAAATTGTGTAAAAGGAAGTAAACCTCAGAGATATAAAGTGAAACTATATCTAAATTTTATTTTAGTTGTTAGAAATTAATTACATCCATGAAAGATGAAATAGTAGTTAATACAATTAAAGCTTTTGGCTGCAGGGGGATGTGAAATATTTTAACCATTGGTGGAACCTTCGAAGCCAGAAGACACTCATAAACCATTACAACCTATCAGATGAATTTTTCTTAGACAGAAATGCTAATAATACTTTATCTGTATCAGATGTTGTAATTAAAAAATATCTTCCTTCAGGCCTGACTTTTGTTGTAGTGTTAAAGCTTATGGTATGACACCACTATTTCAGTTTTATTAAGTTTCTCAAATTTCTTAAGATCTGTTATCCTGCATTTAAGTGCACTTTTCCAAGGGGTTAAAGAGCACCCCACTAGTGCTTTCCTAGTTGTAGAAATGTTTTTTCCCTCCAGAATATGTATTTATTCTTTTTATTTTCTTCAACACTAATGTGACTGTGTGCTGTCCTGTAAAGATTTGTTGATGGTTTCTGGAACAGAACAAATAGGAGTGTGGAAAAAATGCCAGAGAGAAACTGTGAATGTGTTTAGAACAGAAAAGTCAACTGGCACACACACTCCGCAGCCAAGCTATCCCTCATGTCAGGAAATGAAGGCTGCTGTGAACTGTGGAAATCATATTTTCAATTTAGCGTTCATGTGATAAAATTACATTATATTACAACTATATGCATTAGTTGTGAAATAGTTGATTTTAACTCCGAAAACTTGCACTAAGGAGAAAACAGTTTGTACATTTCCCTGCTGGGTGGATTCTGAAGGATAGATCCAAAGAAAATTACGCATTGGGGTGCTTTTCGTGAGTTATGGAGAAAACATCTAAAATGCAGTATCAGATACTTAGTCCCGAGTGGATTGTACAAGAGAAATTCATAACTGGAGAGAGGCCAAGAAAATCTGTCCATCCTCTGTTTTAATTGAAATTAAATATGTACCAAGATGTCATAGTAAATTAAAAGAGGTATTAAAATTCTTGAAGACAGTAATGAGTTCTGGAAACAAGTTTTGCTGAAAAGACCAGATGCTAGGTGAAATGCCATGATCCTTTGATCTGGAGGAAAAGTCCATGACAATCCACATGTTCAATAGCAATAGAACAGAGGAAGTAAAAAAGGCATTATACAAGTTAATATGTCTTACATATGTGTCGTGGTTTTACCACTAAAAATAGCAGTCCTGACGAGAGATGTCCGAGAGAAGCCACACACACCCCCAAAAAGAAAAACACACAAATAACACAGTTTATTTCACACACACAGAAAACCGACAATAAAGTGCAAAACCAGACAAATTAAGCTTTCCCAGGGCCCGTGTTGGGATGGGAATGCTCTGGAATAGTGCTGGTCTCTCTGTTGGGGCTCCGGAAGAGACGCCGGGATAATTAGAGAACGGCTGCGACCGACCTGAGGACCTACAGCAGCATGAGCCTCCGCTCAGCTTTCTGAAGAAAAAACACTCAGACAGTTAGAAACCGCGAGCCCCCCTCTCCCCCTCCCTTCAACCCCGGGAAGGGATTTCAGTGCTGATGGAAAGATGTGGTCTTTAAACCCGGGCTATGGCTGCGGAAAATCGCTAATCCGCCTGCCTGGGAAAAAAAAAACCACAAGGAAAAAAATGCGACCCCGCAAGAGTCCACCCCCAGCGAATACCACACCTGGCTGCCGCTGTGGAATCGCTGGTCCATCCCCCACGCAAATGTTAGTCTTGGCGCGAAGACGAGGAGCGATGCTACCACGGTTGTCTTCCGAGCCAAAAGAGGAAGATGGCGTCCACTCTCCCCTTTTTATAGGGGACTCCTCTTCCCGCATGTACAGATGGCCCCTAGGGGGCTGGCCTTTTCTGCGATTTCCCCAGAGACCTGCTGCAGACATGGGCACGGCCCGGCGTGAGAACCACACCCTCTCCCCCGGACCTTCACGGGCCAGCAAGAGCTCACCGGACGCCGCTCGCCGTGGCACGCCCGCAGGCTGCACCAGGGTGGGCCCTGCCCCGGNGTTCTGGAAACAAGTTTTGCTGAAAAGACCAGATGCTAGGTGAAATGCCATGATCCTTTGATCTGGAGGAAAAGTCCATGACAATCCACATGTTCAATAGCAATAGAACAGAGGAAGTAAAAAAGGCATTATACAAGTTAATATGTCTTACATATGTGTCGTGGTTTTACCACTAAAAATAGCAGTCCTGANGAAATTGTGAAATCAAGCAGAGTCACAAGATTTTTTTTAAGGAGAAGAGAAAATAGCAAGTTTGGATTGGGAAAACATTGATTTGCTTGATGTGGTCATTTTCATACTGAGAAGCCTGCAAATTGCTGCCATAGGCAAGTTAGAAATGTTTCCAAGTTAGAATGGATGAGTTTGGTTTTATTTTGCTGTTTTAAGTGGGATTCTTAGACATTTTCAAAGTATTTTAGGGTTAAATATGAGATTTCACACCATGTTGTAGAATTTTTGCTGTGAAAAAGCCAGGTGAATGTTGTCATTTTATCATGGGTTTACCGGGCTCTTACCAGTGAATGTGTGGACTGCCATTGTGCAATTAGGGCTGAGGGTATACCAAGCTAAGGTCTGTAACAAAGTGTGTGGTGATCACTACTACAAATGGAAAACAGTTCAATTTTCCATACTGTAAAAGGATCTAAGCCAGTTCACAATAGTTTTGACTGAAGGCATAATTACATTTAAGATGGCTGATATCGGGAGGAAATACCCCAGATCTCTTTTTGTAGTGCAAATTAGAATATGGATGCCTTCAGAATGCAGACTTCCACCAAATTTATCAGTCCATTTTTAGAGTAAAGATGTTCTATTTCTCATCAGACAGGAATTGACTCTGATGGTGCAATTCAAATATTCCTAACCCTTTCAAAGGCTTTTTGGTGCTTGCAGTAATGACACTTCATGCAAAAGCACTGCTTCAGCTGCTGTTGAACAGCTCTAATCTGACCCACTGATTCCTGCCACTGCACTGCCCTTTCTCTTGTCATGGGGCTAATGTTTTTGCTGTCAAAAAGCTATTCAATGACTTGATCCAAGTGAAATAGTTAATTTTTTTCCTCTTTCTCTCCCTGACCCTGTGCTTGCCAAAAATTAAAATGTGAGGCAGGAGAAGACATATGAGGCTGGGTTTTTCAGGCAGACTGATATATAGAAACTAGTTCATTTTATATCCTCAAAAACATCCAAAATTACAGATCACTGCTGGGTGAGGAACCACAACCTTGTCATTAGAGGGATGATTGTTTTAAAATTAAAAAGACTGATTAAGCTTGAGCTGCACCTCTGGTTGTATTTCTTTGGGGCTGCCATACACAATGTCCTTGGAGAAGAATGTGAGTGGTTCTTTTTAATCAGCTCAGTCTGCTAGTCCAGTGTACCTTTGTGCAGATGCAGTCCATAGGTGGTGTAGTCTGAGAACAATCTGAAAAGGAGAGAGGGAAAGGGAAAATATGCAGTTTAAATTAGTTTCAGCAGAGCTGAATATAAACCTGTGGTCTTGTCTTGCAATTGTTGGAGGAGATGAAATCCCTTTTTTACTAGTTCAGTCCATTTGGCCATAGCCAGCGATAAACAGAAAACATTTAATTCAGATGAATGTCAGAAAGGACCCATACAATTAGGAACCATGCTGTTCTGATCAACTGCTTTTTCACATGTCGTTATTTCCATTCACTGCTCTTTTTACCTCCCCCTAGGTATTGCCAAAATTAGTTTATGTCCTCCATAATTGCAGCCTTTCAGTGCCTGAAGGGAGCCTACAAGAAAGATGAAGAGAGACTATTTACACTCTATGCTGTCTGATCATTCTCTTGCAAGGACAGATCTTGTGTTTAGTCTCTCTTTGTTTTAAAAATTGTTACATAATTGTCATAAAATTCCTTCCTGTCCATGAATGTTGAATTCACTGCTCTGTTGTTCAGCCACTGAGTACTGCAAAAAGATCAGATAGCTCCAAGGAGCTGTAGCCCTTCTCTGTCAGGACTGTGTGAATTTTAAAATGTCTAAAGCAGTCCATGCACATGATCTCAACCAAAATATCGCTGCTTCTTGGGTCATGTCATGGCGGGGACTATTCTGCAGTTGCACCTCAGGAAATACATGATGATTTTGTGAATAATTTTGTTGAAATTTCACTTATGTAAGCTCTGTGACCTCCCCCTCCTCCCCCCAGTAATTTGATTTTTGTGGGTAGGGGAGACACAGAATTTTGTGTGGGTATATTTATCATCGTTTTACAGTAGCTACTGAAAATGAAGTCCCAGCATCAACAAAAGAATTTAGGCAAGAGGTAACTGTGGGGAGGCTAGCAGTTTAAAGAATTTCTGCTGTAAAAGCATCAATATTTTTAATCTTTAAATCAGAACTTCTGTATTTTCTTGTTAAGCTTTCCCAGACAGTAAACATATTATTAAAAAAGCACTTGCAGTACAAATGAATGGCAATGTTCAAGTATAAAATATAATGCAAAAAATGGAGGGAGATTTTACATTTTTATGGCAGGTCAAGCTACTCTACAAAAGTTACAAGGTGATTAAAAGGTGGCATCTTTTAAAAGAGAACTGTGATTCTGAAGTGAATTTCCTTCCCTTTCCTCCACCTTTTTTCCACTTTCCCCTGGAAAGCTATTTTTGTATCATCAGATTTTGGTGTTACAACCTAACAGATTTAATGATCATCTTGGTGGTATTTTTCAAGAATAACTTTTCAACTTCAGAGCAGGAGTTGGGCTAAAAATCATCAGCATGTAGGGCTAACTCATACCGTCACTTTTGAAAACTGCACTCTGCGACATTGAAGTTCTCTTAGTTTGGAGGCTTACCACTTCTTTGCCGCTCTCCCAGCCTTAGCTTTTATTTCTGAATAGACAATCTGTCCCTGAATAATATGGAAAAAATGTGATTCCTGGATGAACAGATCCATTAGTTGCTGTACTGTGGGAGTGAGAAGAGATTGTAGCAGAAAATGGGTGTATGCTGGCACAAAGATTTCTTGTTGGCAGTACTGGGAGTCAGGGGATTTGTGGGGACTTGTGAATATAGTTTCAGCTTGATTAGAATGAGAGGATAGACTTGCTGTAATTTCAATGGAGCAAGATTCAATACCTTAGTTTTTCTTGAAATTTCTGGAGAGGGAGAAGACAAAGAGGTATACTCATCAGCACTGAAAAAATAGAGATTGTTTTTTACTGAGTCTAGATAAAATTTGAAACCCATCTTTTTTGTCCATCCTTTTAAAGATACTGCAGTTTGAAAAAACTCTAATGAATTCTTTTCTTCATTATGCTTTGCTTTCTCTACTGTGATGTTTTGTTGTATTAGTCCATAGATGCCAGAATTTGCCACTAGTGTATTTAGGCAGTGAAGACTGTGTCTAGACTGAAGAGCAAGAGAGACTTGCTGAACCCTTAGATCTGCATCCAGTGTGCTTTACATCCATAGCTTTTATTGAACTGGGAGGTCAGGTGTAAACGACCCACACAATTCTTGGAAGAAGCCAGTGCCAAAATGTCTCATGATTTGGTCCATTGCTTATGTATACTGACCATCAATTCAATATATGCTTTGAACCAACTATTAAATGGTGATACTTTTGTTCTAAATGTATTTTTTTGTTTTTACAGGTGCCTGCATAAATATCACCAACAGCCAGTGTCAAATGCTGCCATATAACTACACCACTGTAACTTCAGTTCTTTCTGTTGTCAAAAGTATTGAAATGGAAAAGTTCCTGAAGTTCTTCAGTTATCTCAGTCGTCTCAGCTGCTATCAACACATCATGCTGTTTGGCTGCAATCTTGCTCTTCCTGAATGCATCAGTGATGGTGATGACAGGTATTTGGGAATGAAAATCTGTTAGTGACTAGAGCCAATTGTGGTACAATACCCACTGTCTAATCAGACAAATAAAGAATCAAACCATGAGCCTGTGACCTTCTCATTACACAATTCCTGTCTGTCAAAGTTATTAGCAACATTTCTGCCATGATAAGCCAACTGCAATTGAGTTCCCTCAGAAAAAGTATTGTGCTGTGTGGAACAAAACTGTAATATTGGAGTGGTCAGGCTTGTTTTCTTAAAGAAGGCTTGTACCTAATTTCTCCAGTCCAAGTGTGCTGAAATGGAATGCTTTGTAAGAATATTTATGCCTTGAATATGTATAGTATTGGCATAAAATGGGGTGTCTGTTAGTTAAACTTCAAATTTTTTTTAGGCTTTTGAGTGACGAAAGGAAAAATTTTGTACTGTTTCTTTTCCATTTCTTTCATGAAGATATGTTTCTTGCATGGCTTATATTATGCCTTGCTGATTTAAAGAGCATAGAAGTGAAATTAATGTTTGGAACATGCAAGTTTTAGCCCTAGTTTTTGGTGGCAACAAAAATACATTGAAATTCAAGAATCAGGGTTTTACTTTTGTGTGTTTTTTTCCCCAGCAGCAATGTTCTTCTATTAATTTTTAATGTCAGAATTGGAACTGGATTTCCATGCCCTATTTTATGTCCTGGAGGTCACAATGCTCCCTCAATTTTTATTTTAAAATCTTTTTTGTGGAAACTGTTCTGGCCCTTGTAGACTGATGGGAAAGAAAGTCCAGTGTGAGACTGTAAATGGTGCAGGATTACATTGGAATCTAACTTCACTTTTAGCAACCATATTTTTTCAGAGTGTTCCACTTGTGTCACTGAAAACACAACCACAGGAAGAACCAGAAGAAAGGGATGACACCATGCTGGTTGGTTAAATCTAGTCTGCCAAACCTGAGTTGTCCTACTGTAACTTCTGGTTTCCTCTTTAAAGAATACCTTTTATTCTGGAGGCAACTAAATGATTTTTGTGATTATTATCCTTCTTGTAGCACCCAGTTATTGCAGGCAAACAGTTGTATTTCAAAGCCAAGAATAATGATCTTAAGAAGCATCATATATTCATAATTTTAGTTATTTAACGCCTTCCATTTTCACCCCAGCGCCTTTCCTTCCTCTCCCCCTCTCCGTAACTCCTATAAGTGACACCTGGAAAAAAGCTTGTAGCATAACAGGGGTGAGTTGGGGTGCATAAGTTCAGTCTAGATAAAAAAAAAAAAAAAGAAAGATGCAAGCCTGTTTTAGGTCTTTTAAACAGGAGAATCTGGTAAGTAGAAACATACTGAAGGAGAAGCTGAAGAATCACTGTATAAAGGGTCTGATGATATTGAATGGCATATCCACGTACTCTAGAGCTTTTGGGGATTGTGAGTGGTTTTAATATACAGTATTCCAAACTGCACACTAGTACACTTGTTTCTGGCATTGTCACCAGTTCCTCCAGATAATTACAGCTGTTTCATTCTAATATCAGTGGATATATGATCATAATTTTTCATCTATTGGTAATTTTTTTTAATGGAGCAATTTTTTTAATGTATGTAAAGCATAATTTGACATATACTGCTTACACAGCACAGAAGAAATGAAGCTCTTGTGATGCTTAGATATCTGTTCTTAGGTATTGTCGATAGAGTCTGTGAGAGTCTGTCAAGATTTTGCAGCCGTGGGAGCAATAATTATAACAATGCGTTACAAGAACAACAGGAAGGAAAGCTACAAGTACTAATCTTTGGCATGAGCTGTCATTACATAGCTTTTCTCTGATATTTAAACTTATGACTGTTTCCCATTTATCTTTTATGTGTTAATAAACATTGTCATTAACACTTGAAGGAGATTAAGTTTCTAGGCAGACACCATATTCAGAGTTTGCATAATACACAATGTTATGGTATGTTTAGGTTCTGGGATTTCTGAATAATACCACAATACTGTTGCTCTTCAGAAATGTTCTTCTGTATCTTACTGCAGTAAAAATCATATGGCAGTAAAAGTATATTAATTTTAAAAGCTGTATTTAATTTCAGCAACTAGATGTACAATCAGCTGGCCCTGCTCTTTTAAGGAACTATATAACAATATCTTTATACTACTTTTCAGTAAAGATAGGGTTTGAAAGTACAAATAAACCTGTGTGAAAATGGAACATGGAAAGTTGAAGTATAGAAAGGCTTTTTCTTTGCTTATTACTTGCCCATAATTTGCCTACTAAGTAAGGGCTTCCACCTTCTTGGGCGAATGGGTGAGCTCAAATCAGCCTTAAAAATCTCTCTTAACACAGTCCAGCAGCTCTGCTAAGAGGCGGTGACTCAGTTCTGAAAAGTAACACCAGTGGTGGAAAAACACCTTAAACTGGTTGGTGTGCTGAACTAATGACTTCTAAAACTTTCCTAGTAGTAACTTTGTTCTTTTGGATAATAGTAGCCTACAACCTCTTACCACTAAATGCAACACTGATATTTCATTTGTTGTAAGAAAGATCTGTCCTCAGAGCTGTTGAATATAGATAATGGTGTAATCTAGTGAATTCTCCTTTACCACTGGAAGAATGCTCACTAAGAGTGGGTC
>VYZS01060501.1:0-14969 GCA_013400695.1 Neodrepanis coruscans
CCGGGCCGGGCCGGGCCGGGGAGCGGGGGGAGCCCCCGGTGCCGCCCCCGGCGCTGCCTGGAAACCGCGGGGGCGGCGGGACGGGGAAACCACGTGGGGCTCCCCGGGAGCGCCGCCTGAAGGGACGAGCCGGCACCGGCGGAGGGGGGGCGGACACACACAGAGACACACGGACACACAGACGGACGGACAGAAACACGGACAGAAACACACAACAGCGCCCGGAGCGCGGGCAGCGGCCGCCGAACAAGCAAATAGACACGCACACGCAGACATACAGAGGCGGGCAGCCCCGGTGGCAGGGCCGGGGGTTCGGGGACAGCCCGGACGGCGGCGGGTCCCGGCCCGCGGTAACCGGAGAGTTCAAAAACAACGACGTCAGCCCACACTGCCCCGCGCGCGCCCCCCGCCATTACGTCATCCCACAAGGCCCCGCGCGCGCCTCAAGAAGCTTCTCGGGGGGGGGGTGGCCATGGCGACCCCGGGCCGGGCCCGCGCGCGCCGCCCGGCCACGCCCCCCCCGGGGCCGGGGCGGCAGCAGCCAATGGGGAGCGCGCGGGGTGACATCATGCGCTATTTTTAGCGGGCTCGCGGCCGCTGATAAGTGAAGGGGCTGCACGGCGGGAGCGGGCGCAGAGCGGGAACGGGGGGGAGGGAGAGACACAGAGAGAGAGACAGAGCGGGGCCGGGACAGGGACAGGGGAGCGGGAACAGCGCGCAGCCCGGCAGGGAAAGTACTTGTGGCGGCGGAGCGGCGTCCCGGCAGCACCCGGAGAAGGAGGAGGGCGGCGAGGCGCCCCGCCAGGCCGGGCGGGCTCTCAGCGCGGCGGCAGCGGCCGGACATCCATCCGTCCATCCAGCCATCCCGTAAGACTCCGCGTTCTCCTTCCCCGGCTCCGCGTTCCCCTTCCCCGGGAGGGTCGGGGTGCCCGCGGGGAGCTGAGCGGCGGCCGGGCAACTTCCCTTCCCCGGACTGTGTTCTATGAGTGCAAAGATGGAGCCTACTTTCTACGAGGATGCGCTGAGCGCCGGCTTCGCGCCGCCGGAGAGCGGCGGGTACGGATACAATAACGCCAAGGTGCTGAAGCAGAACATGACGCTGAACCTGTCCGACCCCTCCAGCAACCTGAAGCCGCACCTGAGGAACAAGAACGCCGACATCCTCACCTCGCCCGACGTGGGGCTCCTCAAACTCGCCTCGCCCGAGCTGGAGCGGCTCATCATCCAGTCCAGCAACGGGCTCATCACCACCACGCCGACCCCGACACAGTTCCTGTGTCCCAAGAATGTCACGGACGAGCAGGAGGGGTTCGCCGAGGGCTTCGTGCGGGCTCTGGCGGAGCTGCACAACCAGAACACGCTGCCCAGCGTCACCTCGGCCGCGCAGCCCGTGAGCGGCGGGNAGCAGTTGCAGACGTTTTGAAGAGACTCTTCAGCGGGAACTGTGATGTTGTGGTACAACTAAAACGGGGAAAATCCAAAGTGGCAGCGGCACCGAGGCCGGTCCTGCCCGTGCTCCGCAAGGCGCATGTGTGGAAAGACTGGCAAAGCCTTGGGCTGGAGCCGGGAGTGGAGCGGAGCCGCTCCGGGAAGGGCTGTTCCTGCTCGGATGAGATGTCAGATCTTCGTTTTAACATTGACCAAGACCTGCATGGACCTAACATTCGATGATCATTCAGTATTAAAGGTTAAACTGCAATAGAAACTGTAGATTGCTTTATGTAGTATTCCTTAAGAGAAAAAAAAACAAAAAAAAAGTGGGAGGGAGGTTTGTGGGAGGCTGATAAAAGAAAAAAAGAACTATTCTGCCTGCCTTCAAGTAAATTGTGTATGTACATATCTTTTTTATTTTATTTTATGAAAGTTGATTAATGTCAATAAACTACTTCATGACTTTGTAAGTTATTTTTATGTTGTTTATTTGGGCACTGCCCAGTATTGTTTGTAAATAAGAGGCTTTTTTTTAGCACTCTGAGTTTACCATTTGTAATAAAGTATAATTTTTTAATGTTTCTGTTTCTGGAAAAAAAATTCTAGAAGGTTCTATTATATTTAAGAAAAAAAATAAAATAATTAAAATGTATTTTCCCCTCACACTTTTTTTGCTAATACCTGAGTTGGGAAAATGCCCTCTGAGCTGGGCCCTGAAGGGCAGGGATTGTGCTGGACTTACTGTGTAACTCCAGGGCTGTCCTGGAGAAGGTGTGAGGAGGGGAGGGTGAAGCCAGATCCTGATCCTGAAACTTTTTGGGTTGTGCTGGGGTTGTGTTTCCCAGCTGCAGCCTCACTGCCTTGCCTGGCACATTCTGGGGCCCAGTTTTAGACAGCTGGCTGACTCTGAGCAGGGCTGTAGAGGGGTAGAAAGCCAGGGAATTAAATTGTTCCATAACTGGAGCAACTGGCTACTTGATCTGACATGCTTTTTATTAAATTAATGCCCTCGAGAAGATAAGGCAAGAGGTTGTATTTCAAAAAAAATGCTGTAGGCTTCGAAAATAACAAGATTCACCTTTATTCCTGTGTTCTTTCCCAGGTAGAAGGTGATCCTTGTTAATACTTACGACAGTGCTGTCAGCACTAAAGCAATCTTACAACCCTTTCTCTGTCTCTAAATCCTTCCCCTTTTGGGTGTTACTCTGGGTTCTAAACTTTCTGGCAACAGAAAAACTGGGGAAACTGAATCCTAATGGCAAAAGAAAGGAGCAACTTGTTGAAAAACAGCAACTCCTGTTGCTTGTTTTCAGCAACTTGCTGGAAATAGCACCTCCTCTGACACTTCCCAGGTATTTGTTACAGGATAATCTTGGGTTTTGCTACAATGACAATACACAGATACAGCTTAGAAATGTGCTGTTTTACTTGGGGGGTTTTATTCCGGGGTTTTCAAGGTGGTACCCAATTCATTTACCTGAACAAACATATTGCAAGGAGAGCAGATGATTTCCTTGCTGTTTAGAACCAAACAGCAAGAAGAAGTAGATGATTTCAACAGACAGCCAGGAAATATTGGGAATTGATTACTCTCAAGCAAACAGTCTTAAAAAAAAGTCTTTTCCTTCTAGTAGGAATAAGCATAATTTTAATTGTAGTGATAGTGTTGGTCAAGGTCACTTCTCAAAAAGACTAGATAATTTTTTTTTAATATATACACCTTTAGTGTTATCAAAATGATAACTTGAACTGCTGTGGGTCAGTTCCTTAAAGGAAGCACAGAAGTATCTTCTCTCCAACCTTTCCCCCCCCATATTATATACATTTTATCATGAGGGGTTGTCGAAATATTTAAAATATGCCAATATGGTGATTTCCTTCCACATCCCAATCCAAGTGTCAAGGTAGGCACTGTTTGGATGGTGTTTGCTGCTGTCCCAGGAATACAACTGTAACAACACCAACCAAATAAAGGGTTACTAGGAGGATTCTCAAGTTTGCCAAGAGTACATTTTGCTGATGTCAGCAACCCGGAAGGTGAGTTGATTTTGACCATATGTAGGAATAGACAGCAGAGGGATAATACACAGCACTGCTGGGTGTGGTTTTACAGGGATTTAGCAAGTGCCAACTAGCAAAATAAGCAGGGCAAGGAGATTAATTACCTGCAAAGGTGCATGTTTAGCTCTCAGCCAGCGCTGGGTTATGGAAGAGATGTTACTAGCAAGCATTTTGCTTAATCACCTAATTACGTAAAAAATAAATACATTATATAAAATACTATGTTAATTAAACACAGCTGAGTGACAGTCTGCTCCACCCCACCCTCACACACACACACACAGACGTTCAGCACTGCAGTTGTGTGTTTTCTCTGCAGAACAGGCAAAGAAGTCCCTGAGCAGTGGCCCTGCTGGGTTGGATCCTGGGACACGAGTGTTTGGTGCCAAACAAAGTGGGTTCAGTGCCAGTGATGCAGGTCCATGAGGAAAGGAGGAGCAATTTAAGATGAACCTTTCCTTTGGTCCCACACCAGAATTGAGGGATCAGGCCTAAGAGAGAGCAAAGTAAGTTTATATCCCCTCCACCTCCATGTGTTTTGTAAACAGAGTGATGGGCTGGGAGCCTGTTGCTATCTGGTTCCCTTCAGTCCACATTAACATTCAGCCCTCCTGGGGCACTAGTGGATCACTCAGTGATCAATACACACGAGGGTAATGAGGGACGTGTGTGCCTTTCTATGTGGTGAAATGCAAAGTTTTAACACTTATTTAGCTGCCAAGATTGAAATTGCCTAATGCACTGTGGGCCTTACTTCTATAAGGAATAGTCAGTTCTCTCTGAGATTCAGAGAGAAACTCTTTTTGTTGCCCCAGCTGTACTCACAAGGGAATATTTTGCAAATAACAGCATTGTGAACATGTATTTTGTTTGGCTGTGAGTGTTGTCAACGGATTCAGGAAGTGAAGTCAGAAAAAGGCAGGGTTTCAAACAGGGCAGGCTACAGAGAAATGCCTGGGCAAAGAGCCTCTAATCAGAACAACATGTTTGGGACACAGGAATATTAATTAGAATTTGGGTCTCTATTGAAACCAACAAAACCCTCACACTTCTATCCCATGAACAGAAATGAGTTACAAGGGGAGGTTTGACCATCATTCCTCACTGAATAATTTTAAATCTAAGTACTTGTCATTATAGGAATAACAGTAATAATCCAACTTATTCTGCAGTGGGAAAGAGTCACATCCCAGCCAGTTTCAACCTCAGGACACAGAAGTTACTTACAGAGTCCTACGTATCTCTAAGTCTGAAAAATACTGACCTCAAAACATGACACTTTAAACATGAGCCCAAGGCAGCACAAACCCATTTAACAACCAAGTCTAAGGACCAAGAGATGCCTTTGCTCTCTCTGTTTTATAGGAAGCTGTCAGGAAACCCTGACAATATCTGTGAAAAACGACTGTCAGTTTTGTCTCCTGCAGAAGTCGAAGAAATCCATTACAATAATTACTTTCTGCAAAAGCAGCTCAGGCTGGAACAAGCTCAGGCACTGCTGGGGAACTGTGGTGTGCCATGGTCAGGAGAAGCACAAGGCACTCCTGACCTGAAAAAAACTCATTTATCTTTAATATCAAGCCTTGCACTTTCTCTGTTTCCCACCTCTTCCTCCCTATCCCTATTCCCTATTAGCCTATTCCCCAGGCTTTGGTGTAAGAATATGGAGTTTTACCCACATTAAGAACTAAAACCAGTTCAGGCAGAGTTGGCTGAAAAAAAGCTGCAAACCTGTGAGTGAGCACAAACTGTTGCTAACAGGCAGCTGGACAGCAAGGAAATAATATTTGACATTACCATACACACAAACCCATTATGAACAAGAATGTACCTTGGGAACATCTGGCCTGAGCTTAGCGACAGGGAAGGAAGGTGGCAGCAGCTTTACAAGAAAAGGAAATTTCAAGATGCAGATGGTTTGCTTTTGGGGAAGGTAATTCTTGCAGACGAGTGCTTGTTCCTTAGAAGGACATGCTCTGCCACCAGCAGAGTCTGCACCCAAGGGCTGGTGGCAACTAATTCTGCACATTGTGGACATGAACAGTGTCGTGTGTCCTCTGAATGTGCTGCTCACAAGGAAAACTTGTAGAGAGCCATCATCTAATTCACCATGAAAGCCCCTGACTACTGGAACACTTCTAGAGTGGTTTTGCACAGCAGGGCCCTCTTTTCCAATTCTGCACATTATTCTTTGCAGTGCATTTTTGTTGAGAAACAATGGAACTACAAGAATCAAATTAGATTTTCATCACGGTCCCTTCTGTCCTTAAATATTCTGAAACACCAGAAGCACAGTTACAATGGGGAAGAATGGCTTTTTAAAAAGTTAATTAAATCTTGAAAACACTGCTGATTTTCTTAGTTATAGAGTAACAAGAGACATCAGGGGGAAACAAAACAAAAACATAATTCAGAAAAAAGTGAGCTGTCTTTGAAATCTCACACAGAACTTGATAGGTCAGGACTGACCTGATTAATCCAAACCTCTATAAAATACCTAGAAACTGACTCTGCAAACAAAAATGGACAAAGAACTAATATTTGTTTCCCTCAGCCTCACAATTATTTTCTGGTTTGAGCCTTGTATTCTCCAAGCCATCTTTAAAGTCAAATCCTTAAACAAAAGGACCAGCAACTTGCTGGGAATTCCTCTGAACTGTGAACTTTATTCCTTATTCTCTTTTAAATTAAAACCAACTCCTGTGAAACCTGGCAGTATAATAACACCAAAGGTGTGGGAAACAGGATACAATTCCAGCAGATGGAGCTCAAAAGCAAACAGTCCTGGAAGCAGCTGCACAGATGCCTGGAACAGGAGCCTCTGCTTAGATGGTGTAGTAGCCAAGAAAGACTTCAGATGAAACCTGTCATCATGCAAGTGTGATAAAACCAGAATCATTTCACCAGCTTCCCTGAATTCTTAAAATAATGACTGCAATGAGGAGGGACATCCTGAATCATTTTAGAATAAGCAGAGCTATTTCAGGGCACACCAGGGGTTCAAATCCAGCATCTGTGGCTGTTTCTCTCACTTCTCATCCCCAGGGATGATTTGACTGCAGTGGCTTTTAGGTGGCTGCTGTTATCACACCTTTGTGTCTCAGACAACAACTCATGAAAACATGCACCATGCAGGGAAAATCCAATGTAAGTTGTGTTCAAACTCACAAAGCCTTTCCCACAGCACTTGTACTGAGAAGAGAGAACTGGACAAGTTTTGAACCTTCACTGGCAGGTCTAAAAGCACAGCCCAAAACTGGGGCCTCCCTTTTCCAGGGATGAGACTCTCAAACTGTGCCTGCAAATCAAAGCACCTTGGCAACTACGAAAAATTCCTTTTCATTTGTGTCCAAAAGTAGTTTTAGAACAGTAACAAAAATTGTGAGCTGCTGTGCCCACCTTGCAGGTTCTGGTTGTTGTTCTATTTTCCCTTTGGAAAGTTGGACACAGAAAGATGTAACACTTCAGAGACAGAGCTCAGGATTCCTTCAGTTTAACTGGACACCTCATGAGGGGCTGGGTTTGGAGGCTCCTTATGGTTGTCACAAAAGCACAGCCTCTTCAGAGTGATTTGGATGAAATAAACTGCTAATTGAAGAGCCGAGGCCTCAGCAGTGCTGCTTTCTTTAGCTCAGGATGAAACCAGGGGGAAGGATTTACCTGATTAGGATCAGGAGACACTCCCTTTCACTACACAGAAAAGTTCTGCAAACATCCACCACGTGTTTGTGAGGAACAAACTTCCTTATGCAAAGTTTGACTCCACTGCATCCTGTGCATAATGAACACCCTTCTTTCCTTCCCCAAACACTAAGGTATCCCCAAATACCAACTGTTAAAGCTCCTCACTAGAAGTCATTAAAAACAAGACTTACCATGAACCCTCTGGTGGTGTCTCAGGGCCTCAATCAAGATCTGATCTTTATCACGGTAATAATCACCAAGTGTCTGACCCAAATACCTGAAGGGGAGAAAAAGAACCTGAATTCTCCAGGCAAAATCCATCTCCAGCTTTCTTGTGTGGGTTTGCCACCATCCAGGTTGTCTGTTCTCCCTGCTTCCCAGGGAACCACATAAAGTATTTATAAGTACATTTATTCCAAATAGTTAACAAAGTGCTTTAAATGCAAAATTACATAAAAACTATGTAAAACTATCCAGTAGGTCCAGCTGAGTTTAGCTCTGACAGTAGAAGAGTTTACAGTTTGTCTCCAGCCAGGTTATGACCAAAGCCAACCCCTGGAAAGATAACAGCAAATTCCCTCCTTGAAATGATGGAATAGAAGCAGAATTGAGTGGTCTTTGCCCAGGTCCCTCCTCCTTGACACTGTCTTTCCAGCACAGCACTGCAGGTAACAGCACCATTTCCCACTACACCCATTGTCAGGAATGTGACCTGTGGAAAGGCAGGTGGCTTTTCTCCAGGCAGATGTGTCTGTGCTTTTGGTACATTACCTTGGTTAGAGACTTGTGGATTTTATTTCTCACTTCTGCACTCCAAAAACCACCCGAGCTCAGCATATTTAGGGAAGTGCCTCTGACTACACAACTACTGACAGATTTTGCTTCTATGTAATTTTGCTAAAATAGTAAAATTGACCAGTTTGATTGTTTCTCCAAATACTGACAGTTATTAAAAGAGTAGCATGAGTCCTAAAAATACTGAAAATCCCTGGTTTGGAAATCAGACCACTGATATATATTGAAAAGAAAACAGGTGTAAAAATCATAGTATCTTGTGTTGGGAAATAGGAAAGGAAGGAAGGAAGGAAGGAAGGAAAGAAGAGAAATCAGATCAAGGGCAAAACATTTTGTAGCAGAAGCCTTTTTTATTCTCCTCTTCACTTCAGACTAAGCTCTGACTTTCCCAAGAAGGTTGCACAGCTGCAGCTCTGTCAGAGGGATGGTTTCACACTGGAACACAAGTGTTCACGGTCCTACTTTGGATACAACTTGGGGCCTCACTGTGTGGCCTCAAGAAGCTCTGCTGGGGGGTTTGATGGAGTTGCCAGGGAAGCAGTTGAGGTTCCTGTTCAGTTTGTGGACTGCAGCAGTTCAAGAATTTGGCCACCACTGCTACAAGGGCTGCTGCTGCCAGGTGAGCACCACAGATCCTCCCCCTGGCCTTAGGGAGCTCAGCTTTGATGTGTAGGAGCGTTATTTGTTATACCAGTACCAGCCTGAGCAGCCACCTTTTCCCTCCTTTGCTTCTTTTCCACTCCCTCGTTTGTGCTGTGAGTGCTTTTTGGAATATTCCAGGATAATTATTTTAACCTGCACTGCTTCCCTTATTCTGTCAACCAGAGAACTCCAAGAACACCTGGAATGATGAGGGGCAACAGGGCAGGTGGAGGATAAATGCAGGGAATAGAAGGGGCATCTTCTGCAAGAAATGCCCACAGCAATCTCCAAATGGCCACAGATTGAGTCAGAACTCCCAAATTCATCCTTCCCAACTTAATTTGCAGTACAAAAATGCCCAGGAAGATTCTACTACCTTAATTTGAATTCAGACTTTTGGTTAAACAAGCTCAACTTCCCATATGGACAAACCCATAAAACATGGTTTGACTTTCAGAGGGAACGTTTTTCATTCCCCCATTAACCTGAACAAGAACTGTGAGACCTCACTGTACCTGCTCATGAAACTGTTCTTGTTACTTCACTGACTTTATGCAGATCTATTTAAAATTATTTCAGAGGGCAGGGAGGTTATTATTCAAAGCCTTATGAATGGAATTTCTCACACATGTTCCTGATCTTGGCTTCCATGTCTGTTTTGAATTTCCTTACAAAACACACCACCACACCCACAATTAATTTCAAGCTGTTTCTTTGGCCCCCTCTGTTCACTGCATTATCAGAAACTGCTCCTGTGTTTGTCCCTGGGCAGGAAATGCCAGGCTGGGACTTCAGCTCAATGTTAATGGTTCTTGCTGTGGGTCCAATGTGACAACTCGGTCCAGGCACTGCTCCCCCAGTCAGGATCTGTAACACCCAGTTGGTACTTTCCAAAGCCAGTTCCAGTTCCAAGCCAACTCTAAAGGCAACAGTGACAAGGTGTGGTGACAAAGGCAACAAAGTAAAGAGCTCAGGGAACGGAAGAGCTTATGAAGTTACTCATTTTCTGTTACAAACAGACCAATTCTTGGTGCAATTAAGGAACACCAGCAGCTGCAGAGGAGTGATACCTGATTTTCCATGGCCTTTGCAATGGTGCTCTCCTGAAATTTAGTTCTTGGTGTTTTGGCACGTGGAAGAAGGAAAAGGTCACACTTCTCCCCTTTGGAACACACTGTCCATCACAGCCCATCAATCCATGGAGACACTGCCAACCACCTCACCCTTCCTGCCTTTGCAGGGTCTCACTTCCACACTGGCTCCACTGATCCAAGGGAATTAGGAGGCAATAAAACTCCTTGTCTTTACAACTGCACAGAAACAGGAACAAGCAAGACCTTGCAATTAACATCCAGGAATAATCCCAGTGTTCCTGGGTCAGCCAGGAGCACAATCAGTGATGAATTTGAGGGGCAGTTCCTCATCCCACACACTGTTTTCCATAAGTGCTGGTTGGGATTGAGAAAAGTGAGCTCAATTCTCCTCCTTGCAGGAGCCCAGGGCCTCAAACCAAACAACTCTTGGCCTAAATCCTCCCCCTGGTTGAGATCCTCACAAAAATGCTGATTTCAGAGAGTCAATCTACTCCCTGAATTAAATGGCTCTGTGACTGTGAGTTTATCAGTGAAAGAAGGCAAGTTTTACAGGTACAGCTGGAAAACAAACAGAAACTGTCCGTGAAGTCCAGTAAAAATTATCACATTTGCCTTACAACCAGAAATTAATATTTGTAACGATGATGCTCCAAAAATTATGAAAGACTTTCAAAACTGATGAGAAAAGGTCTCTAATACTGAGAATTTTTAACACTTTTCTACTTCTTTTCTGGACATCTATCAAAATTTTCACAGTCTAAAGCCAATGTAATGCATTTGGATTAATTTATCAAATTCTATTAAAATGTTTAAACACTGCTGTGCATTGATCTAAAACTGGAGCACCATGATTCAGCACATGACTAAACAGCCCTAAGAGTCCTCAAGCCCTTTTCCCAATATCTGCTTGCCAGGCCTAACATCACAAGCCTTGTCCTAATCTTGAATTTAGCTATTATTTGATACTTTATGCTCTGAGATTCCTTCCTTAAGTCTGAAGCTTTAATTCAATCCAGCTGTTCCACAATAACTCAACATGTGTGGGATTTTCCCACTGAATGAAAATGATAACTAGGAAATTTTTTTTTTTGTTTTTAAAGATATATGATGTCCACTGAGGAATGGCTCCTCTTAAATAAAGACAAGGAAACTGCTGAAGTTGTTTCACCCCTGTAACATGAAAATGTTCCTGTGCCAGGTGAGTTACAGTTATTGCCTTGACTGTGTTGTGGTTTAATGTAAAAAGTTATGTTGGCTTTTGTAGTTTTCCATTTTTACTGACCTATACATTTTTTTTCATGCTGATAATTAACACATAAATATTAATATACCCAACATAATATTCTAAACCAACCTTTTAATTCAAATTCATTTTCTTTAGCACAGCTGGAGGCTGTTTGTGTTCCTGGGGGAGGGTGTATCCCTGTACATTTGTCCTACAGAATGTGTTATTAAAACACAGAAAAATGTTACCATTGCAATTTATCATTTTTCAGCACCGTTTTGATCACCAGAAAATGGGAAATGGCCTCTAAGGGGAAAAAAAGCCCTGTCACACCCCAGGCAATGGCAGGCAAAGGGTTAAAATCAGTATTTAAGAGCCTTCCTGTGAATTCCTTCTATGGTGAGATCCAGGGGAAGGTCCAACTGAAGTGCTGGATGTTCCTACAGGATTTCCTCTGACTAATGCTGTCAGCATTCAAAACTTTTAATTTAAAATGTGGGCGTTCTGCACAGATAGGAAATTCACCCTTTTACAATTTCTCAGCCGAAAATGAATGGAAATCACTGTGATTTGGGGGGATTCATTTGCTGAACGTGGAGTAACAGCACAGAGTGAGGAAGTCCCTCAGTGGCATATGCTGGGATTGGCTGCCAAGCTTTCACACAGCCCCTTTATATCTGGAGGGGATTCACAGGAAGCTTGTACAGGAAGACCTTTTCCTTCCTTATTTTTGAAAAGCTTTGTTGGATGGAAATTATGCCAGTGAGTAAAAGAGGGAACAAACCACCCTCGTGGTGCTTTTGGTGCCAACACGTGCAAAGCTGAAAGTCACATCTCGATGACATTAATGGAACCTGTGGTCAAATAAACTCACAAAAACAGAGCACAAAAAGAGCTTTAGCAGCTTTTGACTTTAAAGAGACAAAAAGTAATACAGCAACCAAACCAAACAGTATGGAAGGTATAAATCTGAGATGCAATCTGCTGCAATTAATTAAATCTGCCAATATTTCTATCAACCTGCCATGGCCACAAATCCCCTTTGCTCTGAATTCTATTGCAAGCTCTGGCTGCTTCAGCCAGTGTTTAAATAGAGGTATTTCATTGAATTAAACATGAAGTCACTAATAGCACTTGAGCTGTCACTACAATATCCCTTCTATTCACTTCTTAATGTCACATTTATCCCATTTTCATGATGCAATATTAACTTTTAATTGAAACTAAGCTTTCCCTCTGTCTCGTGACACAAGGGAAAAGGAGGTTGATTTGAGCCATTAAAAATCACTATTTTTTCCCTAATCTGGGTCTGCTAAAATCCCTGGTGGGCACATCAATGTTCTGTGCACTGTTCTACTTATTGAGCCAAAGATTTTGCTTCACTGGGAGCCACAGAGTCCAAAAATACACCTACAGTGGGTCTGGACGCACCTTCAGCATCTACCACATCACCTGGCAGGAGTCCCACAAATCTCAGAGAAAACTTAACCCCAAGAGTCCCCTGAATCCAGAACTGCAATTGAGGCAAAGAGGGAAAGAAACCAAACAAAAAACAATTAACAAATACAGAAATGAACAAACAATCCACCCCCCCAAACTTTACAAACTTTCTCAAATAGGGAAAATTACTCAGTGCATAGTAAAAGAGACTGAATTTATAAATGAGTTGATGGTAGAGGGATGGGGGTGGTAGAGACTCAAAGAGGCACGAGGTGGGAATGTTCAAAGGATGAAAGGAAGGTAGTACAGGGACAATGGGAGCCATCAAAAGCATTGGGAAGGATGAGTGAAGAGATGCAGCCCTTGAAAAGACCCTTGGTGGAGGTGTGCAGTTCTCTCCAGCTGCACATCAGAACCAAACATTTAGATTATCAAAGCTATTACTAAAAAAAAAATTAAAAAAATAAAAGGATGCTGGAATAATGAATCAAACTTGGGGTTTGTCCATGGAGCAGCTCCAGCACAGGTACCAACTCTATGTGTCCATGTGCTGTGAGAAAAGGCAATCCCAGGGAAAAGGGAATCCATCCTGGTGCGTTTGCATTGCTCCTCTCACCAAAACTAGGGTTTATTTCAAAAAGTCTCTTTATGCTGCAAACTTTTCTCTGCTCCTAGTGCAGAGCAGAGGAGTGAGGACTAGAAGACTTAGTGCCAGGAGTGGGAAAGGAGAAGTCTGGAAGGAAAGCTCTGGTTCAGAGGAGGCTGCACATGATCTGCACAGCGATGGAAACTGAGGGGGCAGCCAGGTCATGCCTTTCCCCTGCTGCATGAATCACCCTTTGAATGGAAATTTGAGTAGGAAGACATAATGGCTTGGGAACAAAGAGAGCTGCTGGAATATCACAGGTGCAGCCCAGCAGAGAAGGATGTTTCGGGACATGCCAAGGAAAGCAAACACCATGAATCTGGAGGAGTTGTCAGGGCTTTGTGATTTAGAGAACCATCCAAATCAACAGGGGTGTTTGTCACAGAGTCAAGCACAGGAGTGTAGCTGAGCTCCTGACTCAGAGCTCCAGTTAATCAACCCCTCAGTGCTACAGAATTCAGGATTCAGAAATGATGGGAGGGGGGAATGTCTGACTAAAGCCTCTGGGGGTCAGACTGGGGCACCTCTCTGTAGTTAGAGGTGTAATTACACACTTTGCTGAATTGGAACTGAAGTGAGGAGCAGGAATCCAGACCCTGACACACAAGAAGAAACGTTCTGGGGAAGCCAAAAGATTCAGAGAGAAAAGAGGGGAAGCTCTCAGAACTGGGAAAAGGAGAGAAGATGAAAGAATCAACTCTACAGCCATCAGAAAACCCTCTGGTAATGGGAAATACTGAGAGACTGAGCAAAAGGTACTCCCTAAAATAAGAACCATGGACAGACCAACACAATAATAAGGAAAAAAAACACTTCCATGCCTATGATTTTCTAGCACTGCTACACCAGGAAAGGTAGACCTCATCTTGATGTACAACAAATAAAAACTGAAGGAAACTAAAAATCCAAGGCAATTGTAACTATTGGATCAGGTTGGAGTAAAGTGAAGACTAAGAAAGGTAATCAGAACAAACAAATAAATAAATAAGAACAGAATTCTGCCTGTGCACTGATGTAAATTCAGAATAGTTTTTCACTAAGTTCTCTACCTCTCCAAAGCCACTTTGGAGCAGAGCTGTCAGCAAGGGGAGCCTGGAGGGCACAGGGCTGTGAGGAGGATCCTGCTCTTCAGCACTTACAGAACTTCTCAAAAGTATTTTCTGCTGTAAGATTTCACTGACAAAGTTTATGTTCCCGACTCAAAACCACAGGGGCTTGTTTGGTTTAAAAGGGGAAAAAAATCTGCCCATTTTGGAGAAACACCCCATCCCTCTCTCTCTGCATTTGGTTTTGCTGATCCTCAGTTTTCAGTAACTCAACATTTTTATATCATTTACATTTTATTTCAGTGATAAAGGGGCTTTTATTTTGCCATAACTGCTTTCTCTTGGCCTTGGTCTGAAAGAACACATTTCAAGCTCTAAAATTATAAGATAAAAATTATGACACTGATGCAACTTCACACCAATGAATTGGAAAATGGCAACTCCTCATCAGTAAAATCAGTATTAGTGTCCATGTTTAGTCAATAGATTGACAGGCAAATTAGTTCTTAAATTTAAATTAAGCTCGTGACAGTAAAGACTTGTGTAGAATAAATATGTATAGAAATAAATAACTAGTAACACTCATCATTTGGACACAGAAATTGTAATATTTCTTATTTTAACCTTGCATTATGAAAATGGCTAAATAACAAAATATATTTCATCATATCACAAGGAACATTTTTTCTGTTTCTTTCAAACCAACTTTTATTTATTATGTTCTGAAACAAAATCCTTGCTTTTCTTCAGCTTTGTGAAGCTAAAACAGAAAGGGTTTTTTATTCTTTAACCTCTTCTGTGCATCTTCTCAGAAAACTACTTGGCAAGTAATTCCAGAAGAACTTTGGGAAAATGCTTAAATCTAATTATTCAAAAACCTGACTGACAAAAAAATGGTTCCTAAA